>APFE030402801.1:234699-256733 GCA_000404065.3 Pinus taeda
AACTATATTTCAATTATTAAATGATAACTTTTAATAAACTATTACTTAAGCACCAATTAAATTATTTTATTTATAAATTTTTATATATATTTTATGGGTATGCTCACCGAATATAACTAACTTCCTTTAAATTATAAAAATGACTTTATGACTCTGGTCCCTAAGTCAAAATTAGCCATTGGTCAAGATAGCTATTGGAGGCTCTACTCTGACTATTTAACATGCAAAGCTGGATCTGTTTCTTCAACTTGTCCTCACGATGAACCACACTGGTTGGTTCGAAATGCGTCGACAAAGGTCTTTCTACATGTGGTTTACGCCGAAGTTCTTCTTACAACTTTTATGGATCACAGAATCCTCAATTCAACAGTCCTTTACTTTTTATCATACTTCGAGCACATTCAACTAATGTTCTATTCTTTCTTTCAGCTACTCCATTTTGTTGAGGTTTATGTGGCATTGTAAATTGTTGCATAATTCCATTTTGTTTGCAATATTTGATCAAATCTCTTGAAGTGTATTCACCACCTTTATCTGATCGAAGAATTTTAATGTTCTTTCTTGTTTGCTTTTCAACCATATTCTTGAATTCTTTAAAGTATTCAAACACGTCACTTTTGTTTCTTATAAAGTATACACAAGTGTATCTAGTGCTATTGTCAATAAATATAAGTAATATGCTCCACCAAGTGACTTAGTTTGCATTGGACCACATACATCAGTATGCATGAGTTCAAGTATTTCATGTTTTCTTCTATTTTTATGCACAGGAAATTCTGCCCTATGTTGTTTTCCTAGTGCACAACCTTCATATTCAAAGTGTTCACCCTTAATAATCGAAAGACCTTTTACCATCAACTTCCTTTGTAGTAACATTAGATCATTATGATTTAAGTGCCCATAACTTTGATGCCAAAATTCTATGGTTGACATGCCTATTGATGCCAAAGATTGATGCCCATTCTTCATTACATCCAACTTGTATAAGCCTCTAACTCTCATTCCTTTTGCAACAACCTTGTAGTTGTCCTGCACATCCTTTACCAAACAATGTGATTTCACAAATTCAACTTTTAAATGTTGATCTGTGATAGTAGAGACTAATATTAAGTTCTTCTTTAATCCAGGAACATACACCACATTTTGAATTTGTTTTTCTTGTCCATTAGGCATCATAACACTTATATTACCATATCCTTTAATTTCATGTGATCTATTATCTCCTAAATAGATGTGTCCTCCCTTATTAATCTCATTATAAGTATCAAACCAATCTCTTTTGCATGACATATGGATTGATGCACCAGAATCTATAAACCAAGCATTATCATCATCAGTTTCTGCCGATAAAGCAACATTGGACACAAACAATTTAATATTGCTATCATCCTTCTTGAATGTCTTCTTTGTTTAAATTGATCAGACCTCCATTTCATGCAATTCATAGCAAAGTGACCAGGTTTTCCATAGTAAGAACTCACATCATCTCTATTGGATTTGGCATTTTTCCTTGGTAAAGGGATACCTTGAAATGATTTTACCTGTGGCTTTTTTCCTTTAAATTTCTCCCACTGTTTACCTTTGAAGGACTTCTTCCCTTTGGCAATCAATCTGAATTAGGAAAATTCTATTTAATGCTTCTTCTTCGTTCTTCTTCCTGCATAAGTATACTTGCCAACTCATCAAAAGTAGGAGCCTTCTCTCTAGCTGGAAGACCAGTTATAAACATTTGATATTTATCAAGCATTCCACTTAATGTCACAAGAACCAAGTCTACTAGATATTGATTCACCAATGTCACCTAGTTTATCCGTTAGATCTTTAATTTGAGAAATGAAATCACTAACACTTTCATTTTCTTCCATCTTAATTGACAGAAGCTTACTCTTTAAATAAAATATCTGATTTGTAGTCTTCATATCATACAAATTTTTGAGATTGTCCCATTTTTCCTTGGATGTTTTGCACTCTCTAATGTGTGGAATAATGTTGTCCTTAACCGTCATCCGAAAAATCACCTTTGCTTTGTTTTCTCGTCGCCCCCAATCTTGAATTGCAGCATCTGTGGCTTGAGGGGACACTGGCTTAACTTCAGCTCCAGACACAATCACCCATGTATTGTTGCCTTCCATCAAAGTCTGCAACTTAAACTTCCAATTTGCATAATTTTCACCATGTAACTTGTTAGAGTCAGTTATGTAAGATTCAGCCAATATATTAGCCATTGTTACTTATTTTCTCCTTACCAATCACCAAAAAAATTACTAATTTTTATAAATCTTCAAAAAAAAAAAATTATCCCATATATGGCTACCTTTCCTTCTTATCCTTGACCACTAGTTCTAACTTTACAATTACCATGTGCAAAAGAGACACACCTTGCAAGAACTTGTTAGAAATCTGAGTTTTATCCCGTTGTTCCTCTTCTAATATCAAATCAGGATTATGGAAAAGACTAATTTAATTCCTTAAATTTCCTCATACATGATAGCAAACGATACTATAAAAATCAACACAGTTATTGCAATGAGTCTGAGCAATTTTATGCGACTTGAAAAGGATAGGAAATTTTGTCTGAATTTTAACATATTCTACTCCAGTACTACACTTTGCTAAGGAGACGAAATTACTTATGAGAAATAACAGTAATAAAACTGAATGAAACTCGCACACAAAAAACAGTTAAACACAGAACTTCAAATGGGTGCTTGTCCTTCCTGATAGCCCTTGATGTTGCAGACATAGCTCAGCGAACAGCTATACTTTTAGAAGGTTTCACCAAAGCAGGAAAAAAATAACATACGCATCAATATTTTAACCAGAGATACGTGTTACCTCCAAACAATGGACATACAGCACTACGCTTTGCAGTGGTCTACACACCAACAGACCAAATTGTTGTCTCACAACTCAACCAGTGCTCTTTCAACAGCACTCTAATGAATTTCTCTGTCCAGTCGCTCCAACTTACACCACCGAGCCCTCCTTTGCACGGCTCACCAACACCGAGCTCACATCTCTTTACCAGCACTCAACCTCACACCTGCTTTTATACCAAATTAGAGAGAACAGACTCCAACACATAAACACAGAACTTAGAACTTGGAACTTGCCTTCATTTGTTGATTGAACATATATTTATACATGATAGAGAGCTTTCTGGAGTTCGATGGGGTGGTGGCTTCTTTAGGAAGCTTGCCCATTTTGTCAATGAATTCTAGAAACTCCATTTAAAGCATCTGTTGAATTCTAGCCGCTGTGATAATGTGGGCAATTGGAATTAGTTCATTCCAACAGAGAATGTATTTTTAAGTTAATTGTGTGAAAATGTTATATATTGATGAAGGTATCAAGAGAATGTATCACTAAATATATTGATAAATTTTGTTGTGCTTGAGGGTTCAAGAGCATGAACTACAAGTTATGTTATGAGATTCATGTGTAGAAAGGTCAGTTGCATAATTCACTGCTGGATACATTTGAGTATCAATATTATTTTTCAGGAGATCGAGAAGTATCAATTATACAAAGTTCATCAAATATGGTCAGAGGCAGATATGTCTTAAATGAGTTGAATGGGGAGCTCAAAGATTGTGGTTTTGAAAAGAGCGACTTCAAAGTGGGGATAAGTGTCGAGGAAGACTAGTGAGATAGATGTGACATGTCAATTGTAATTTGTAATGTAAGCATTAAAGGGGGACTTGGAATAATGTTTACAATAGTAAATCGATAAGATTGGGTTGTTGGAGTTTTTTTTAACAATATCCTCCTTGTTTGGAATCTGTTGGATCTTATGAGCACTATTTATGTGGCTTGTAATTTGGCTTTGTAAGGAATAATACAAATTGGTTTGAATGAATCTATCCACAACCTTTGTTGTTCCAATTTCTTTGTATATTTCCCTACCTGTAACATATCCAGACAGATTTCCAACACTAACATACCAATAATTTTTTTTTACCTTTATAGACTACATGGATTCAACATCATCATTTTCTACAATAATTATGTATCTATATATAACCTCAAACTAAGATAGATCTAGGCTAGCTAACATACCAATAAAAAAATTTTACCTTTACAAGCTACTTAGATTCAACATCATCAAGGATTCAATATCATCAAACTATACAATAATTATGTATCTATATATAACATCAAGCTAAGATAGATCTAAGAGCACTATTTATGTGGCTTGTAATTTGGCTTTGTAAGGAATAATACAAATTGGTTTGAGTGAATCTATCCATAGCCTTTGTTGTTCCAATTTCTTTGTTATTTCCCCACCTATAACATATCCAAACAGATTTCTAACGCTAACATACCAATATTCAACGTCATCATTTTCTACAATAATTATGTATCTATATATAACCTCAAACTAAGATAGATCTAGGCTATCTAACATACCAAAAAAAAGTTTTACCTTCACAAGCTACCTAGATTCAACATCATCAAAGATTCAATATCATCACACTGTACAATAATTATGTATCTATATATAACATCAAACTAAGATAGATCTAGACCAGTTTAATTTACCCTGAAATAAGTTATATTCCACATGAATACTATGGATCCCCTTAAATTGGTTAAAATATTTATTTTACATTAAATTACACATTTTTAATATACTATAGCCATTAAAACTTAGCTCAACAAAGAAATTACATATATCTCTCATACTAAAAAAGTAATTATTATTTTTTCAATTTTTTTATCTTTATAATATAAATTAAAATTAAAATTAAAATATTTTATTGTTCAACAATATTTAATTTTTAAATTTTTTTTTAAATAACATTACACACAACATCTATTAACATATACATATATTAATCAAAATATATATATAATTTTTAATATAAATGATAACATTCCTCACTATAAAATTCAAAGTTCAATAATTAATAAACACAACTCAGCGTTTTTTTAAAAATTTGTAGACTGATCCAAATAATTTAACCCCTAAATCAAACCTCTAATCACATACTATATTCAATATTTTATAAATATTTTTATTTAAAATATAATTGAAATAATTATGATTATATTTTTTAAATAACAAAATAAAATTATAATATTTTCATATAAATAATAATTCCAAACTTTATAATAAGAACGTTACGTAAATACTGTTAAAGTAATTATACAGTAAGGGGTTCTCTATGAAAATGACTCTCCCCCACCACCTTTACCTTCACCTTCATGAGCCGTTGATCTGAATGTTATACGATTAAAATAATGTAGACCATTAGATTGATTTTCGACGGGTATTAGTCAGTTCAATTATGGTTATTAAGTTACACGCGTTATTCGAGTTACGCTGATTCCCTCCTTAAAAACTGCATTTACGTTACCTATCATAGTTTTTCCACAAAATTCATTGACAGAGCCTCCCAAATATTCTCTGTAAGCTAGAAGATAGCCGCAGCAGATTCTGTTTCAATCGACAATTTTTACCTTGTTCTGAATCTTAGTTTTTTTTCGAACGCGTTTTGAATATTCATACAGTTTACAGGAAACAGGGCGACAAGCCTTTTGGAATTCAATTAACATTCCAATTCCAATTCCAAGTAACATTCCAACTACGCCCAGCAGAGGGGTTGCAAACCCTTTATAAAATGGCATATGGGCGTCGTATGTTTGTGTTATGTTACAGCTCCAGATAACTACTTGTTATTTCTCGTATCAGTTGTTGTTCCACTGGTTCTTGCATAGCCAGAGGCTGAACACGAGTTGCTTCGATTTTTTGTGTCTGATCATCATTGGTGGCTATCTCAGTCTTCTCAAGAACAACCGGCAATGGATCTTCTGCTACAATATCTCGAACAGTCATATTAACGGCCATATGAATATTTTGAGTGACTATAGCTTCTTGTATAACGATCTCGTTCTCACGAAAAAGAGGATTGGATCTTCTTGGATCATCATCGCTCATATTTCTACTCCCTCTTTCGGAGTCTCTTTCCCGTTGCCATTCCATATCCAAATATCAAAACTAAAATGGATGGCCAAATCAAAATAGATTGATAGTCAATCACCGACGAAATGAAAACGGAAAGCCCCCACAAGATTTACTCAAGTTGATGTCACTGGTAAAATTAGGGTAACATAACAAGATTCACTTATTTATATTATTAAGGATGATTTTGTTGGGTTTAATAAATATAGATTTAAGATGAAATTAGATTGGTTTACTTTTCTACATTAAATAAGTTATATTTTATATAGTATAACAAGGTTCACATATTTATAACAAGATTCACTTAATTATATTATTAAGGATGGTTTTTTTGGGTTTAATAAATATAGATTTAAGAAGAAATTAGATTGGTTTACTTTTCTACATTAAATAAGTTATATTTTATATAGTATAACAAGGTTAACATATTTATATTATTAAGGTTGATTTTTTTAAGTTTGGTAAATATAGATTTAAGATGGAATTAGATTGGTTTAATTTCCCATATTAAATAAGTTACATTTCATATAAATACCTTAAATTAATATTTTGGTTCTCAATACCATGACTTAATACCATGGGTCCATTTATTTTTATAGAATTATTTCATTTTTTATTTTAATTTTAAATTCTTATAAAATTGCTTTATTTTTTATTTTAGTTTTAGTTAAATTTAATATTTTATTTTATATAATTTGACTTTATTTTATTTTATCTGGTTATCACATTAGTTTACGATGAACTCCACTAACCACACTAACTCCACTAACCACACTCCACTAACCACACTAACTCCACTAACCACACTAACTTGTTCAGCATGTATTCATGTATCCATTTCAACTTCATTGGACGAAGGAAACTTGTGGAGTTTTCTAACCACACTAACTCATTCTGCATGTCTCCATTTCAGTAACAATGGAAGAAGGAAACTTGTGGAGTTTGTGGAGTTTTCTTGTGGATTTTTCTACCATGCGAGGATGTTCTCTTACATATAAGGGGGAGAACAAAGCATTCCTCATTCCCCATATAAGGGGCAGAAAAAAGCATCACTCATTCCCTCATCAAGGGACTAACTAGACATCCCCTGTAGCTACCAAGGGTTCAAGTTGAGGAAGACAAAGCAAAGCCTTCACTTGAATAAATGAACATGTGAAGATGTGCTTGCGAGGTGTAAAACATGAAGTCCATATGTCAATTCAGGGCTGTGGAAAGTTAGCGATTTTGAAGTAATGCACTAGACATACTAGACATCCCCTGTAGCTACGAGGGGTTCAAGTTGAGGAAGATAAAGCAAAGCCTTCACTTGAATAAATGAAGATGTGAAGACATGCTTGCATAAAAATCAGGGCGGTGGAAAGCTAGCGATTTTGAAGTAATGCACTAGACATACTAGACATCCCATGTAGCTACGAGGGGTTCAAGTTGAGGAAGACAAAGCAAAGCCTTCACTTGAATAAATGAGGATGTGAAGACATGCTTGCCAAGTGTAAAACATAAAGTCCAGATGTCATAAAATTAAAGTTAAATAAATTTAAAGTCCAGATGTCATAAAATTCAAGGCAATGGAGTTGAGGAAGACAAAGCAAAGCCTTCACTTAAATAAATGAAGATGTGTAGCTACCAAAGGTTCAAGCTGAGGAAGACAAAGCAAAGCCTTCACTTGAATAAATGAAGATGTGAAGACATGCTTTCCAAGTGTAAAACATGAAGTCCAAATGTCATAACATTCAGGGCAGTGGAAAGTTAGTGATTTTGAAGTAATGCGCTAGACATCCCCTGTAGCTACCAGGGGTTCAAGTTGAGGAAGAAAAAGAAAAGCCTTCACTTGAATAAATGAAGATGTGAAGACGTAAACATGAAATCCAGATGTGTGATTTTGAAGTAATGCACTAGACATCCCCTGTAGCTACCACGGGTTCAAGTTGAGGAAGAAAAGGCAAAGCCTTCACTTGAATAAATGAAGATGTAACATAAAATCCAGATGTGTGATTTTGAAGTAATGCACTAAAAATCCCCTGTAGCTACCATCCCCTATAGCTACCAGGGGTTCAAGTTGAGGAAGAAAAAGCAAAGCCTTCACTTGAATAAATGAAGATGTGAAGACGTGCTCGCCAGGTGTAAACATGAAATCCAGATGTGTAGCTACCAGGGGTTCAAGTTGAGGAAGACAAAGCAAAGCCTTCACTTGAATAAATGAAGGTGTGAAGACGTGCTTTCCAGGTCATAAAATTCAGGGCGGTGGAAAGTTAGCAATTTTGAAGTAATGCATTAGACATCCCCTAGACATCCCCTGTAGCTACAAGGGGTTCGAGTTGAGGAAGACAAAGCAAAGCCTTCACTTGAATAAACGAAGAGACGTGCTTGCCAAGTGTAAAACATGAAGTCCATATGTCATAAAATTCAGGGCGGTGGAAAGTTAGCGATTTTGAAGTAATGCAATAGACATCCCCTGTAGCTACTAGGGGTTCAAGTTGAGGAAGACAAAGCAAAGCCTTCACTTGAATAAATGAAGATGTGAAGACGTGCTTACCAAGTGTAAAACATGAAGTCCAAATGTCATAAAATTCAGGGCGATGGAAAGTTAGTGATTTTGAAGTAATGCACTAGACATCCCCTGTAGCTACTAGGGGTTCGAGTTGAGGAAGACAAAGCAAAGGCTTCACTTGAATAAATGAAGATGTGAAGACGTGCTTGCCATGTGTAAAACATGAAGTCCAGATGTCATAAAATTCAGGGCGGTGGAAAGTTAGCGATTTTGAAGTAATGCACTAGACCTCCGCTTTTAACTCGAAGACAAAGCAAAGCCTTCACTTGAATAAATGAAGATGTGAAGACATGCTTGCCAGGTGTAAAACATGAAGTCCAGATGTCATAAAATTCAGGGTGGTGGAAAGTTAGCAATTTTGAAGTAATGCACTACACATCCGCTGTAGCTACCAGGGGTTCAAGTTGAGGAAGACAAAGCAAAGCCTTCACTTGAATAAATGAAGATGTGAAGACGTGCTTGCCAGGTGTAAAACATGAAGTCCAGATGTTATAAAATTCATAAAATTCAGTGCGGTGGAAAGTTAGCGATTTTGAAGTAATGCACTAGACATCCCTTGTGCTTGCCAGGTGTAAAACATGAAGTCCAGATGTCATAAAATTCAGCGCGGTGGAAAGTTAGCGATTTTGAAGTAATGCACTAGACATCCCTTGTAGCTACCAGGGGTTCAAGTTGAGGAAGACAAAGCAAAACCTTCACTTGAATAAATGAAGATGTGAAGACGTGCTTGTCGGGTGTAAAACATGAAGTCCATATATCATAAAAATTGAGGGCGGTGGAAAGTTAAAAAGTCGTACATAGTAATCTTAAGTTTTATAAAATTCATACAATGTACAAACAAGCTCGGATAAAATTTGGTTGGCAAAGTATTTTTTCGTAAACATTGATTTTTTTAACATTGGTTAAAACATCAAATGTACTAGTTGGTGTAATTACAAATTTAAAAACTTAACTACTTTATAAAATGGATTTCCAAAATCTAATCACATTTCTAATATTTAAGACAATTTAAAAAATATAGTAAAATTATTTAATAAATGGTTTTTTCCTCTAAATTAATTATATATATATCTATATCTATCTAATATATATATATAATATATATTATATATATATATATATATATATATATATATATATATAATTCTATAATCATTTATTTCATTAAAATTGTTATTTTAAAAATAATCATTTTTTAATTTAAAAAATTGCTTTAAAATAATTAAAAACGTAACTTTAAAAATAAGAATGATAATAGCAACAACAAAATTATTCTCTCTTATATCCATTCAAACTTAAAATAAAGCATATATATTGAAAAGATGAAACATTCAATAAAATAGTTTATTAATTCTACAAATGGTGATTTTAGTAATAAACTTATCTTACAATTATAATCCATAATACAACTATATTATGCAAAACAAAAATTGGAAGTTTTTCTCATAGATACACTAAATAAATAAAATTGCATAAAATTTCGACTTCCATCTTCTTTCTTTCCTAAACTCTTGCATTCCCATTACAACATAGGATAATTACTAGTAAATAAACATATTACATCAATAGATCAAGAATCCTCCCACTCACATAAACCAAACATCCAAATCTCTACAAAAATGGTAAAAAAAACTTGCTCGTAAATAATCAAAATAAAATTTAGTTGGTCAACCTATTATTAATTATTATTTTATAGAAACCATGAAATTAATTATGTAAGATTCTCTGATTGACCAGAGGATGATGTAAGCGCTGGCGTAACTAGATAATTATCCCAGCACTTTATAACACACAATAGAGCCCGTATGATTGATTTGAAAGCACTATTCGGATAAAACAATTAAAAATAGAGACAATACGCAAGATATTAACAAAAAAATTATTACTGGTTAAGCCGGGAATTTGATCTTACGCATAACGTTGTTTTTTGGTTTTTTAAAACGTACATGCCTGTAAAAGAATTGACGAACAAATCTGAAAGATATTCATCAAAATATGGTGTATCCTATATATTCCATACTGCAGCTGCGTTCCACATTGTATTATTTTGTTGGTTTGCTGTGTGATCATATTAATGAAGTGACACGCAAAGGATGAAGTGCCTACGTTCAAGATGAGTATCACTGCTAGCTAAAATGAAATATATTTTTTCATAAACCCTTCTAACCACATTCAAATTCAGGTTTTTTTTGGGTTAAATACATTATAGTGATGTATTATGTAATTATATTATCTATGAAGCATAGGCATAAGCTATCCTGGATATCATAATAAAGTTGAAATACCTAGATATTTTTAGTAAAGTTGCTCAGTCTATAGATAGACATATTTAATATACTAAATTAAAATTGGCAATTGAAAAACACTCATCACACTTTATCAAATAGCATAAATTTTAAAATGAAATGAAAGGCATCACAGATTTGTGGCCCTTTATAATTTGATTATAACGGTTACAGTCCCAAACGTGACTGGCATACAAGGAGGGAAAAGTAAATAGTAATTTCACAGATGTAACCAAAACAGAAGGATCTTAACCGGATTAGACCAAAGGTATGCTTCAATTATTTTCTTCAAACTATAATGACATCCAACACTGAAATCACAATTCAAATGTCTATGCGAACCAGTGAAGTGTAGCAGTGGTATATTCTTTACCAGAGATTTATTCTGTACGATGCCTCCATGAAATAGGGCACGCAACTGACAAAACATGCGGAAAGGCTACTTAACTATTCCGTTTGTTGTTCTGATGTTTGGATACCGGCATACTCGTACAATGAGTACTTCCCCTCCACTGAGCGGGAGTAATAGTATCGAATATAATCTCCATGAATAAAATTCCTGAACAAACAGCGATCATGAGTTTGATCAATACGTTCCACAGCGGGACCGATCTGTGCATCCAATCTAGAGCATAAAAACCCCACCATAAAAAACCCCAATGGACACCCTATCCCTGCAACTGTTTGTCGATGGTCGATGTTCTACGCTCTTGTATCTCCCATTTGTCATAACCTTGTCTCTTGGCTATTTGGATCAACATGAACTCAATCATTTTCCACAATAGATCTCCTAATTGGACAGTGACCGCTGCTCATATATCATCACTCTATGATGGTTATAGGGAGCATTCTTTTTCTAAATAATAATCTACATTTCAAAATTAAAATTGGTCTGGGCAGTGGTACAAATAATTTTGTTGAATTTAGCAGCCTTAAACACTTTTTATCTTTTCTATAGAAAAAAGAAGCAGACACTTATTTTCTGTTTTTTTCTATAGAAAAGGGATGCAGACACTTACACATCTTTGGTGACTCCAAGATAGCCATAAATTGGTTCAACCAGCAATCTACTTGTCACTTAGTTTCTATCTTTCTGTATAGAAAAGGGACGCAAACACTTACAGATCTTCGGTCACTCCAAAATTGTCATAAATTGGTTCAACCAGCAATCTACTTGTCAGGTGCACACACTGCTGAATCTCTTGGATTAAGTTCTATTATTAAAAACACAATTTGATTCTATTTCTTGTCACCATATTTACAGCTGAAGAAACCAACTTTCTGATCAGCTTTCCAAAGAGGCAGTGATCAAGGATCACTGGATAATTCAAGATTGGTTCAACCAGCAATCTACTTGTGAGGTGCACAAGATTGGTTTGACCAGCAATCTACTTGTGAGGTGCACACACTGTGAAATATCTTAGAGGAAGTTCTACTACTAAAAACACAATTTAATTCTGTTTCTTATAACCATACTTTCTGATCAGGTTTCCAAAGAGGCAACGATCCTTCCATGTGATCACTCGATAGTGGTCCCTGGATAATTCAAGATCGGGCACACCTTCTATCAATACCTTTTGAAGATCCAAGGGCAGCTATACCCTAGCTTTTAGAGATCTTTTGTTTTGGATATGATCCACTACCATGTCTATTTACTGAACTGTAACTTTTTGTGCATCTAATGTATATTTCTCAGAGTTACAGTCATGTAATAGATGTGGCAAGGCCACCAAATTTTAATATATGCTTTCCTCTTAAAGATCGTAATTTTCTATATTAATGAAAGTTACCATTTTTTCTTGAGAGAAAAAAAGGTTCTGATTTCACTATTGTATGTATCCAATTTCCCTTTAAAAAACACTGAATTTGAAACACTTAATAAATTCAGTAAAACAGTATTAAACCCTCACTGCATTATATATGTTACAAACACAAGATTAAGATTATGTATAAACTAGTAAGGGCTTAACAGGTATCTTTATGTCTATTACAAATTTTAGGAATGCTCTGAAATCTGATGGTTAAGACACAGTTAGGAAAAAGTTCAAACAATTGAATTTTAACTTTTTCTAACTGTTCCATTTTGGGTATTTATTCACGGAAGCTAAGATACAGTTAGGAGAGGATTCAAACAACTGAATTTTAACTTTTCCTAGCTGTTCAATTCTGGGTATTCAAGAAATCTACAATGGACATAGATTCATAAAAACTATTTGAATTATGAATTAAGTAGCGATAGCGTCAAGAATGTAACTAGTCATATATATATAGAACTGGGGACTAGGGAAAATTTCTTTCCAAAGAAAATCAGATTTTCTATATTTCTTGACCATGAAGTGGACCTGTCAAATCATTCTAAGATAGATGCGAAAGACAGGAACCATACGAAAACCTTCAAGAATGTAACTAGTCATATATATAGAACTGGAGACAAGGGAAAATTTCTTTCCAAAGCAAACCAGACATCTTCTATATTTCTTGACCATGAAATGGACATGTCAAACTATTCTAAGATAGATGCCAAAGACAGCATACGAAAACCTTCATTCTCATATTCACTACTGACACTAACAAATAGGATATTGCCAAACACAATGTTATCTAACAAATTTGAGTCTATAAATTTCATAGGAACAATATATATCTGAAGTGTGAAAGCTTCTCCAATAGACTAAAATGGCACCTGTGTGTACCCGAAATCAGCAGGTTCGACTGGCCAAAGATTTAAATCTCTATAAAAAGAAGAAAACATTATCAAACCCAACGAGTCACCCCAATTCAGCTTTTATCGTTCAGACACGACGAATGTCTTGCTGTAGCCCTGAAGATCTCTCGGATTAACAACATACTTCTGTTTCTCCTCCAATGGAAGCTGGAAAAACTCCCTTCCATATCTCCTAACAGCATCGAGTAACGAGTTTGGGATACCGTGATTCACAACCTACAGAAGACCCATTAAAATATGTAGCTTTTTGGTTTTTTCAAAAACTGTCGACGATGACTATATAGCAGAAACTGATCAAATTATACCGGGAAGAAACCCCATTCTTCACAAGTCTGGGCAAGTTTTTTAATCTCTTGTTCTCTATACGCTCCTGCTGAAATCTTGGCCATGTCAATGATGGGGATGTTAAACTGATGATCAGACACGGCCGTTGGTGTTGGTATTTCTTCGCCTCTCCTGATGTATCTTTCTGGTATTGTTTCCTGCTGTTGTTGATGTATCTTTCTGGTATTGTTTCCTGCTGTTGTTTTGCGATTTCTTGTAGGCTCTCGACTATAAGAACAGATTTACCCCAGTTGGGAATGCTCCTCTTACTCTAGTCACTTGAAGCCATTCTTCTAACCCTTGTTCCACAAGAAAATTCAGGCTAACTCGATGACAAATATGCAATGCATCGCGGCTGCATGTAACATTGATAGAACCTGGAAACTGTCAGAAGTATTTACAGATGGAAGGAACTTTTGTTAAACCAAAACCTGCTCCATCACAATTATTGGCAAGGCCATCCTGAATAACAGGATTTGCAATTCATGATACCAAATTTGTTTTTAACCACACTTAAATTTTGGAGTTGTCTTTAGTGAGATTTTTTTGGAGATTCTGGTGAGCTGAAAATTTTTTGTATTATTCAAATTAGTTTTTTAATTGCATATTTGGATTCGGCACCTTCAAAAACCCCAAAGACACTTTGATTGTGAAGAGATTACCTATCAAACTTGTTATTTCGATAAATTATTGCGTGATTTTAGAAAAATTTGACCAGAAAACCTATCAGGAAAACCTAAAAAAAAATCACATAGAGAAAACTCTGTAAATTTTTATTGGTCATTTTTTACAGCCCGAAGATTTGTTCTTGATTTTGTTTTCCCTCCGTTTGCCAGCACCACTCACTCAAGGGCGACAACTGGGCCATAATTGCAGCAAGAACGTTTGCTGGGAAGATTACGGCCCGCCGCCCGACGGACTCAAGCGCCACGGGCTCCGCGAAAAATCTGGCTGACGCATAAGGATCCCCGATTTGATTTCATTGTCTGCTGGAAGTACAAATTTGTCACAGGCTGTTTGGTTTCATTGTTGTTTGGTTTCATTGTTGACCATAATTAAAAATTTGAAGTGTTGTTTCACCTTTCATTGAATCTTCGGGTAAAGTATTTTTCATCAAACATAAAATAATCTGGATTTTTGGCTGAAAGTGTCTGAAGATTTTCTAATGTCTCGCTTTATAAAGGTTTCAATAATTTTGTCCCCTGAGATGTTCGCCGTATTAAAATGTTCATAAACGAGGCAGAAACACTCGAAACACCCGAGCTGGAAAATATGTCTTCATAAAGCTGCTTCTTCAGACACCTTTTCGATGTAATTTATATTTGTTGTGTTTCTTTTTGGGAGTGGACAGGTAATTTATATTTGTTTTTGTTTTATTATAAGTTTTTTTTTGGGAATAATGTATTTGGTATTGGTTTATTATGTAAAATATTTTTAATGTAATAAAGTGGAATTTTAAAAAATATATATTTTACAATTTATTTTATTGGCATTTATTTCTCATAGGATTGGTTGTTAATTTCTACATGTTATTGTTCAATGTATCAAATGTACATGGGTCATATCATATTTTGTTTTTATTTTTATTGCATTCTATAATTGAGTGATACAAGTTCATATCATATTTTGTTTTTATTTTTATTGCATTCTATAATTGAGTGATACAAGGTCATATCATATTTTGTTTTTATTTTTATTGCATTGCAGAATTGAGTGATCTCTCATAATTAAGTAATTGATACATTTTTTTATTCAAAAGTACTAAAATAATTTTTATATTAATTAAAATATATATTTTTACAATTTATTTTATTGGTATTTATTTCTCATAGGATTGGTTGTTAATCTGTTAATCTGTACATGTTATTGTTCAATTACCAAATGTACATGGGTCATATCATATTTTGTTTTTATTCTTATTGCATTCTATAATTGAGTGATACATCGGTCATATCATATTTTGTTTTTATTTTTATTGCATTCCATAATTGAGTGATCTCATAATTAAGTAAATGATACATTTTTTTATTCAAAGGTAGTAAATTAATTTTTATATTAATTAAAAATATACGAGTACATAGCAGATTTTGTTTATGTTTTTATTGCATTCGATAATTGACTCAGATATCCTCATTAGTAAGTAATGATGCATTCTTTATTCAATGTGCCAAATAATTAATATATTAATTAAAAAAAAATATTAAAATTAAACAGGAAAATGTTTACTAATTTGTGATTTCAATAGAATAATTAATTAATTAACTTTTAATTTAATTATATATCTAGGTAACTATAATGTATAACATTTATATTTCAAAATCATCACAATCAACTTTACATTACAAGTCTTCTTTATAAATTATAAATAATGATTGACTATTTCTTAATTTTTTTAAATTAAGACATATATTAAATTATAATTTATAATATTCTTAAACGAATTGAAACAAACCTTACTAAAAGATATATATTACGATTACATATCAAAGCATAATTGCTAATTCTTTTAATATATCACAATAATGATAAAATAATTTCCCTATTATTTTAAAAGACACAAAAGGAAACTACTATACATTTATTTTATTATAATTTGAGTTTTAGTTCAAACCCAACACCTTAGATTGATGTAATTTATATTTCTTTTGTTTTATTTTATTAATTTTGGTTACTTAGATTGTTATGTAACTTCTAGAATTTTCTTTTAAAGAGGTTTTATGAGTTTTAGTTCCAACCCAACACCTTAGATTGATGTTATATCTATATATATAACTAATTGTAGAAAATGATAGCATTGAATTCATGTATCTTGTAGAGGTAAAAAAAAAAATTATTGATACAAAATGTATTAATATTACATTTTAATTATTATTTCCCCTCACCCGTGGCCACTTTTTATCAAGTGGGGTAGCAATAAATATTATACTATTATTTTTCAACAAATTCACCTTTATTTAAAAATATTTATATTTGAGGATCTAAGTGAACTTAACTTATGTAAAAATTTGATCTAGTATTGATAGAGATGCAAACTTTAACATTTGACTTGGTACAAATAAAATAAAAATATATAAAATTAATAATTAAATCATCGTAGATCCATATTAACTCATGATCTACCAAGCGCCCAGAGGGATCAAATTTCTTGCAATGCACCTCTTTTAAAATGAAAAGAGATTTGATCCCTTGGCTTGGGTTGAGGGTAACAATGGCATATTTTTAGATTATCATTATTATGCATATGTTTGAGATAAAATTCATACTTTGAAATTTACATTATGTTTTCTTTGTTTTACATTACTATACCATTCTCTTCTTTAATTTTGTTTCTGTTGCTTGGGTTGAATGGTTTCCACATCTATGCTTGGATGCTTTGAGTAATTTGTGTGTTTATGGGTTTGGATTTGGATGGTCATGTTTGTGAATGTCAATCTTAATTGTGCATCTGCTTAGCCCTGAAAGAGATCAAATCTCTTTTCACTTTAAAAGAGGTTTGCATCTCTACAAATTTGATCCCTCTCAGGGGGCTTCATAGATCCTGAATTAAAATAGATCTAGGCTAGTTTAATTATTAATTATAATACTATAAATAAAAAAAAATATAATTATTAATTTTATGCTTTTTATTTTATTTCTAACAAGTTAAAATGTTAAAAATTACAACAAATTACAAATCTTTGCCGTACTGGGATCAAATGTTTACATAGGACTTAAGTTTACTTATGAACCCCCACCCAATAAAAAGTGGCCAAAAGTGTGGGGAAATACTAATTAAAATGTAATATTATTAAATTTTATCTAACATTTCTCATTCTCATCATCTTATATTTTATCAATATTTTTTTGTTACTTTCAAACTTCAGATCTAAAGAAAAATTGAAATAAGAAGTGGACGAGTTGAGAATAAATATAAGGTAAAATGTAATATTATAATATTATATTTTACCAAATAAAATCCAGTAAAAAATTCTCTTGTTTGGAATCAGTTGAACCTCGTAAACTTATAATTTGCTTTTGTAAGGAATAATACAAATTGTTTTGATGAATCTGTTCACAATGTTTGCTATTCCAATTCTTTTGATAGTATCGAATGTTTGCTCTTCCAATTCTTTTGATAGTATCAAGGCCCATAAAGCATGAATCCCGAATCCCTCCGGGAGGGGCCCACACAGATGAAAATTTGAAGATTAAATGCCTATTTTGTACATAGATCAGGATAGAAGTGTTTCGGTGTGCTTTGTGGATTTGCATATATGTTTGCTCTTTCGTTTCGAGTAGCGTAGAGCCCTTTATAATGGTCGTGTACGGTCACGTTGATCTCCCCTGAACCCACAAACCTTTCTTGTAGAGCGACGTGAGATTTCTGGAATCAATATGAAGCATATTGTGCCAAAATCTTGTAGCGCTAGTTTAAATTCCCTTAACTGAAGCATTGTCCCCACCCGGCTGGAATATGCAGAGAGGAGGAACGTATAGATATTATTATTTGATTGGAGGATTTTTTTCAGTTGAAGTAGAACAACAATGATGGATTTCATGTCATGCTCAGTTGCTGCCTTCAAATGATGCGCTATGGCATGAAAGTTTCATGGAGTGCCTAGGTTTTTCTCCTCTCAATGGCATCCAAGGTAGTATTTCTTGAGTATTTCTGTTGTGATTATTGAAACAAAAGTATGTCGAGTGTCAAAAATTTTGTATGATCGAGCAGACATTTATGAAATGGGTGAGGAAAATGGGCAGCGTGAAGCATTCCATATTCACGGAAGCCAAGAGCAAGCTGCTTCCCATTCTCTTTGTTATCGACAATAAACCAGGTGTGGGGGATTACACGTCTATGCAGAAGACAGTAAATGCCCTGCCTCTAATTAAATTGCTCCATCTAAATTTGGAGCAGATAATTGAAGCCTTCGTCTCCACTGTCAAGTGGCTTCCATTTAATCCATTGAAGAGGAAAGCGGTATGTCGATGGTCCTGGGTGGCCTGTGCAGCTATAATCCTCTAGAAAACAATAAGGAGGCTGCGGTTCCCGTCATCGATGTGGTCCTTTGTTGGATCACTGTAACCATTATGCATCTTGAATGACAGAAGCTAATGTTAGACAACCAAGAAAGGCCATGCCGAGATTTTTCAAAGAGAAAATTCACGCCATTGGACTTGTTAAAATGCGTTGTTGACTTTTACTTGAGGAATCATCCATGGAATTCATCGATGTTGTGTTTGGATGCAGCATGGACGTCGACAATGACGTCAAGACCTGGGCAGTGAAGCAACAGTAGTGCGGTAAGCCTGCTGTCAGGATGGGCAACGTTAGTACAGCTGGAGCCATGCATTACATCAATCTTATGTGGCACACAGTTGGATAGCCACGAATCCAATCAGTAAATTGCACGTCAAAAACATTTGGCTAGCTAGAAATAGAACGAGCGTGTTGATGTAGTGACAATATTTTCATTAAATAAATAGCGTGTGCGCCGTTAAAATTATAATTCTTTTCGATGTGTAAATCGGAAGCCAATTGATCAACAAACTGATATAATTAAATTTGTGGTTATCTCCATTCTGTGGTGCTAAGAGAAAATCAGAGAGAACAGACTCTAACAAATAAACACAGAACCAATTTAGAAATTGGAACTTGCTTTTATTTGCTGATTGAACAGATATTTACACATGACAAAGATCTTTCTAGAGTTGGATGGGGCAGTGGCTTATTCAATAAGCTTGCCCATTTTGTCAATGAATTCTAGAAACTCCATTTAAAGCATGTGTTGAATTTTAGCCGCTATAATAATGTGGTTAGTTGAAACTAGTTCCTTCCAACACTCACCTTAATTCCAACCATATAACAAATATATAAGGCACTGTTAAACATACTCTTAACTGATATTAGAGACATTTCTTTTGATTGGACCTTTTCTCTTACAAAATGATATTGTGTGTCTATGTGCTTTGATCTTGCATGACATACATGATTGTTTCCCAGTTTGATGGTGCTTTGATTATCACATTTGATTATTGTAGGTTCTTGTTGACCTTCACCAACATCTTCAAGCATTTTTTGAGCCATATAGCCTCACAGGTGCTACTACACAATGCTTTATATTCTGCTTCAGTTGATGACAAGGAAACTATTAACTGTTTCTTGCTGCTCCATGATATGGTTCCTGATCCTATGTTGAAGATGTATCCAGTGGTGGATTTCCTGTCATCTGGATTTCTAGCCAAATCATAATTAGAATGACCTGTCAATTCAACATTACAAGCATTAGTATATTCAATACCAAAATTGATAGTTCCCTTTATATATCGAAGGACCCTTTTTGTAGCTATCCAGTGGCTTTCATGAGGCTTAGCCATGAATTGACTAAGTATGCTTATTGCATAAGCAATGTCTGGTCTGGTGGTAGTGAGATAATTCAGACTTCCCCCTAATTGTCGATACATTGCTCCATTCGCCTCTTTTGTTCCATCATCACTTCTTAATTTGATATTTTGTTCCAATGGAGTACTCACTACTTTACATTTATTCATATGAAATCTCTTTAGTACTTCATTTGTATATTTGCTTTGTGTGATTATGCTTCTTCCATCATTTCTCCATACTTCAAGACCTAGACAATAATGCATCTCACCAAGATTCTTCATCTCGAATTCCTGTGATAACTTCATTTTTATACATGTGATTAATTTATCAGCACTCCCTGTTATTATTAGATCATCAACATATATAGAAAGTAATACTATATCCCCATTTCTATCTGTCTTGGCATACAAATTAGGATCATTTTTACTCCTTTTAAATCCTTGCTGGAAGAAGAATTTGTTGATTTTCTCATACCAATATCTAGGGGCCTGTTTTAATCCATATAAGGCCTTTTTTAACTTGCATACAAGATGTTCTTGACCCTTCTTTACAAATCCTTTTAGTTGAACACGATAAATTTCTTCCTTTAAGTCACCATTTAGAGAAGCTGAATTTACATCTAATTGATGTAGTTTCCAATCATATTTAGTTGCCAATGCTATCATTATTCTGATTGTATTCATTTTTGCAACCGGAGCAAAGGTATCTTCATAATCTATACCTTATTTTTGTGAATAACCTTTTGCAACCAATCTTGCCTTATACTTGTCTATGCTACCATGCATTAAATTTTGTCTTGTACAACCCTTTTGATCCTATGAGAACTTTATTTTCGGGTAATTTTGTTAATTCCTAAGTTTCATTTTTTATTATAGAGTCATACTCTTCTTTCATAGCTTCCATCCATTCTTTATGATTTTTGGCTTGTTCATAATTTAAGGGCTCAAAAACAGTCATTACTTGGGACATTAAGGCATAATATTTATATCTGATGGGGGCTTGAATCTGTCATGTTGACCTTCTTAGAGGTTCATTACCTTGTGGAGTACCTTCTCCTTTTCTTTTCTGTGGAGTTCCTTTATCACTTCTTTGTGGACTTTGATCCCTTGATGTGTCTTTTGGAATGTCCATGTGTTCTAGTTCTTTGGTTGATTCCACAACTTCTTCTTCTTTAAAATTTTCAGAAGACTACCATGTATTATGTTCATATTCATTTATTTGTTTATCTACATGCTCGTGAAAGATAACATCTCTGCTTGCAAAGACCTTGTGAGTGTTTGGATCATACATTTTATATGCTTTTTTATCAGTGCAATATCCAATAAAGATACATTTGATGGCTTTGGCATCTAACTTTCTCCTATCATCTTTAGGAATATGAGCAAAGGCCTTGCATCCAAATATCCTTAAATGATTAACTCTAGGTTTAAAACCATAAAATGCTTCAAATGGTGTTTTGCGCTCAAGATACTTAGTAGGGCTTCTATTTTTAAGATATACAGGTGTATTAATGGCTTCAGCCCAAAAACTATTAGAAAGTCATTTACTTGTAAGAAGAACTTCGGCGTAAATCACATGTAGAAAGACCTTGTCAACGCGTTTCGAACCAACTAGTGTGGTTCATCGTCAGGACAAATTGAAGAAACAGATCCAGCTTTGCATGTTAAATAGTCAGAGGAGAGCCTCCAACGGGTATCTTGACCAACAACTAATTTTGACTTAGGGACCAGAGTCATAAAGTCATTTTTATAATTTAAAGGAAGTTAGTTATATTCAATGACCATACCCTTAAAATATATATAAAAAATTATAAATAAAATAATTTA
>APFE030402816.1:0-15731 GCA_000404065.3 Pinus taeda
ACATTCCCATTATCACTTCCCTTGTCACTTTCACACAATTTCCCTAACAAAAATATCAAAAGCCCTAAAACCCTACCTCCTATCAAACCCCTGCAAATTATGATTATGTGATGATGTATATGTCACAATTCTTTCCCTAAATTCCCTTTTATATATATATTCCCCAAATCCCCTCAAAAGTCCCCCTCCCTAACATCTCCCTTGTGTTTTTTGTCCCCTTGGAGCAGCATTCAAACAGTGAAAACAACAAGTCATTTGAGCAGAAGCAGCAGTACATTTCAGCCATTTTGCTCTTGAAACCATGTCAAAAACCGAAACAGACTATGAGCAAAGTGATGACCGTGAGTCAACACTGGAGGTTGAGGTGCCAAGGAGGCCTCACAGGGGTGGTAAGGGTGGTCAGCATGTGAGAGAGGAGCCCACCTCTTTGGCCTATTTGCAAGCTTGTCCACTTGCAGTCACATGTTTCTGTCATCAATCATGCTATGGATATTGCGAGAGAATTTCCCAAATTCAGCACCACAGGGAATTGGTTCGCTTGTTTGTTTTGCATTTGCACAACGGGCATGTGAATCTTGCAGGGGTGGAATTTACATTGTCACCTGAGATTGTTGCTCAAGCAACAGGGATACCCAATGTTGGAGAAGAGTGGAACAAGCGCCAATTGTTGGACAGATTCCAGTGTGATCCCTACATTAAACCTATATATATGAGGCACCTAACTGGTGTGTTTCCTTTCAGATTCTTGAGGGATGAGTATGCGCCCTTGATGAGGCTCATCATTCGCTATTTCACCTGTGAGGGTAGATTTTCACGTTTGTATTCGCATCATATCCGCTTGTTGATGCATTTCACACGGGTATGGATGATGAACATTCCTTTCTTCATGTGCCGGAATATTGAGAGGATGGTGCCCTTGGTGCAGAGAAAGAGCCCAGCATAGCAACACAGGAGCATCTACCATTATGCTTTGATCAAAATTGTGGTCATGCATCAGTTGGCCCAGCAGGGTATTCCATGGGAGGATTTCATCTCTTGAGATTTCTTTACAGCGCCACCATCCCCTGAGGTTGTTCATGAGGAGGGAGGACCTTCACAGCAGTATGACATCCCTGAGCCCAGACATGTCAGCTCCCCTCCATTGGTCACATATCAGAGAGGCCACAGGGCCTTATTTGCATCAGCTCGGCGAGTATTTTCTCCACATCATGTGGAAGGGGTCTCGCCTTCTTCATCAGCACCGCGACTGTTATCTCCACATCATGTGGAAGGGGCCTCGCTTCCGACAGCAGCACATGTATCAGAGAGGGGCAAGAGGCCCATGATTGATGAGGGCCCTTCAGCAGGTCCGGATACACATGTCATTGATATTGAGGCTAGTTCTCCTTCCTCAAAGCTCAAGGAGATAATCCGAGAGCAAAGGACCGAGAATGAGTCGCTGCACAAGAAATTGCAGATGGAAAAATGGGTAATTAACTATTTAGAGCAGCGCAACAAACAGTTGGAGGATGAGCACGAGCTTTATGAGCAGCGGAAGATTCGTGAAGACCGGGAATTGGCACGTTGGAGACCCGGTGATTTGACACCCATAGATCGAGAATCCATGCTTATTCGGGTGAACACTCACTTGGAAAGATTGTTGGTGATAGCCAATAGAGACAAAGATATGCTCCGCCACATGAAGAATCATTATTGGGCTCGAATGCACGTATGTAAGGCAAGAATGAAGGTGCTCCAAGGACGGTTGGCCAAGGTACTCAAATGAAGAAAAAGTCCCGATCCCCTCCATATCTTGGCTGAGGCTTCCTTGAAGGAGCATGGTGCTAAATGACTTACCTTCTGCACAAATTTCAAAAAATTTTGAGTATTTTTGGTCATTTGTGAATTTTTGGTCAAAAAAACAGGTTTTCTTCACCGAAGGGTCGTGCACCGTGCGCGACCCTTCCGATTGGGAGGTCCATTTCAGGAAAAGTTTGCATTTTTGGATTTTTCATGCAAAAATACACTTGCTCAGCGCCAAGAAATTTCACCAAGTTTTGAGCCTCCAAAAGGTCAAAAAACAAGCAAAAAATGACTTTCTGCCACCTTTTTGACACACAGGAAGTAGTCTTGGGAGATTGCAATTTTGGAGGGGAAAATGGTTACCAAATTCAGAAATTCCACTTGGGTTGGAAAGTAGACATCCAGACCTTTCCAAAAAGCCCACTTTTTTCTCATTTGGACACCGGAAAGTTCCTCAAAAGCAGGCCCAAAGGCGCGCTACGCGTTGAGATTCAGGGCGCTATGCATCAGGCTATTTTCACAGAAATGCACCTACAACTCAGCAAAACACAGTTTTGACTAGGTTTGACTTTTTGGAGTGGATTTTGATCCTCCTTGATGTAAATAATGTAATTTTATGATACTTTGACACTTATTTATCTCTTCTAGAAGATTAATTCATGAAATAGGCAAAAATTTAATGAATGAATTGGTTTCCTAGCTTATAGAGGCAAGTTGTTTTTACTGCCTAGATTTTAGTGCTCAGTTTGGAATTGGTTGAAACAGCTCCTAGGATAGTGAGCTCGACCCCTAGAGGCAAGGAAAGATGTTATCTTGCCTATATTATGTACTTTCTTAGTCATTTTCATGGTTGGACTCTTAGGGGAGAAGGCTTCTTTGTATTTACTTCATTATATCTCTGCATTTTTTGCCAAAGGAAGAAGGACCAGGGTTTTGCAGTCCTTTTGGAAGATTCCTGTGGTTTACACATGTATTTGATGGATGTGTTTCTCTTGATTGTAAGTTTTTATTGAATCATACTTCTTACTTTTCTATCTGCAAATTAGGCAAATGAAGTGTTAAGGTAGAATTCATGGTTGCTATGCTCTGCCTTTAAGTTTGCTTAATATCAATGTTTTCAGTTGTTTAAGGAGAATTCAGGGTGATTGTTTGCTCTCCTTAGCTCCTCACCAGTCATTCTAATCCATCCAAATCTTTCAAAGGCATCAATACAATCTCGTACCTCGCCCCAAAGAACCCCCTGCGAAAACTGTGTCCAATCCCCGCACCCAAAATTGCCTTTCCCCAATTTTCCACCAAAACCCTAAAAATCCCAAATCAACCTTTTTTATCAGTTTTACTAGCCTAAAATCAGTGTTCTTTATTGGTTATCTCTACCCGTTGAAGATCTTTGCCGAGATAGACCGGGAGAGAGCCCTCTCCTGCCCCGTAGGGCTAGCTACGAGGCTAAGTGGTTTGATGTTGCCTTGGAGTTTACCTTTTTCAACCTGAGGTGAAATTTCAAGCGCTAACAGGGTTCATCCTCTAGTGGAGTCCTTGGATTTGATCTCGAAACTAATTTGGAGTCACCAAGTGAATGATTTCAGCCTTCCTATGTCTGATCGTTGTCCACCATCAACAATCAGATCTGAACTTGATACATTTTGTTGAGGAACATAAAACTATGTTCCCTAGTATGGTCGCCACTATGTTAGAGCCTAGATCGACCTCAAGCTGAAATGAGGCAATCCTGGGATAACCAAAAACCACGCTTAACTTGGTAGATAGCCCTACTAGGTCACGAGAGGGCTCTCTCCTTGTCAATCTCAGTTGAGATGACTGATTCTAATTTGGATTTTAGGCGAGGTATAGTAGCTTTAGGGTTTTTGGGTTGATTTTGAAAATTTTGTTGTTGGATCCAATGGAGCAGGCAGGTTGGGTTCGGGAAATTAAATCAGGGATATAGACATGTTCTATGGGGCGAGATATATAAGTGTTTATGTACTAGTAATTGGATGAGATGGTTGATTTAAGAATGTTGAGGAGCCGAGGAGGGCATGAAGAAACCGTGAGTCCTCTTCAAACTGTTGAAAACTTAAAAAACCAAATGCATTCCCAAAGACAAAGCACTGTTATTAGTGTATTTTGTCTATTTATATTGATTCATTTAGTTTAGAAGAAAAAGATAGTTTTGGAGACATATAACACATAATAATAACTCATTTCCACAAAAATAGTTGTGAAACTTGGTTTTATTCCTTGCCAAACTGCTGATACAAGTATACAATGAGTGCACCACTTCCAAAGAGTCCAACCTTTACAAATGATTAAGGAAGTACATAATATAGGCATCAAAACCATCTGAACTATCCATCAGGGGTCGAATCCAAGGGTTAAGGAGCTGTTTCAACTACATGTAAACTAGGAACAAGAAAATAGGCAGTGGAACAACTTGCTTCTAAAACCAAGGAAACTAATACATTCAGTTTTAAACCAGTGCTCGTTGATGTATCTACCCCCTCAAGTAATTTTTCATATAATTTAAATCAAATCACATCATTTACCATCACAAATTTACCAAGGAGAAGAGAAAAAGTCAACTGGTAGTCGAACTGGGAGAAATTTTGAGTTTTAAGCAAAATTGACAAAAAATGCCCAGTGCGTAGTGCCGCTTCAAGAATGATTTTGGAGGCCTTCCACTCCACCAATCACGCCAAAGATAGCTTCGTGGAAAGATATATCTGTCTAGTTTTGGAAAAATCTCGAATTTCCTAATTTGGAGGTCATTTTCCCCTTCAAAAATGAATTCTCCCAATACTGCTCAAAATGTGCAGAATGAGGTTGCCTAAATGCAGAGTGTTGTTGCAGTCAACTTTTAAAGGTCTTCCTCAACTCCAAATTAAGCTCATGATAGCTCTTTTGAAATATCTCTTTGTCTAGTTATCAGTTGACTCATCAAGCAAGTCATTTGGTCATCCCAGCTAGGTTAAATATTGATTTTCCCAAGGTCACTCCAGAAGTGCATCAATCTTCCTGAGGTTAATGATGTTTTCTACATTTCTCCCAAACCATGAAAATTGTGTAAGAAATGAAAGATATTTTTCTTCTTGGGTCAAGGATGGAAAAAAAAATTCTCTCACTTTTGTCAAATTCATCTTTGCTTGCTCAGAAACATAGCTTGAAGAAAACCTATCCCAACATGTGGAAGAGGGGATTTGTAGAAATGAAGGGAAATGAAGGGGATGAGGGGCTTCTAAATTATTGAGACAATTTTGGGAAGTAGGGAGGGATGTTAGGAATTAGGGGAAAGTGGAATTTCAAAGATTGAGTGAGGGGAAGGGGACCAAAAGGGAACAACACAGGCCTAACCTAGGAAATTGTCAAATTGTAGCAATAAGATAGGGTTTGTGGGAAAATGACGAATTTGATGGATATCAATGATGGGAATTGTTTAAGAAGGTATATTAGGGATAGGGGAAGGTGTATGAACACTAGGACACAAGTTTTGTTGATCATTTGGCCATCGAAGAAAAATTACCTTCAAAACCGTAGGAGAGGGAAATGGGCCTTACCCAAGTATAACTGAAGCACGAACAAGGTGTAAAATGACCCATTGGAACCTAAAATGATGATGACAACTTTTTTAATGATGGGACACTCAGCCAAATGGTGACATGGATCAACACTTGGAAAAATTTGGAAAACAAATCCTAGACCTAAGACGAGGTGATCAAATTTTACTTGAAGACTCACTGAAATGACAAAATTTGACTTTGACACCCTAAGACCACTTTGTAAGAGCATGTTTGATCACTGGTGGAAGGTTTCAAAGACTGACACTAACACTATCCATCATGCATGTGCTATCCAAGTTCAGATAGTACTAGGTGGGGAATCGGTTCAGGGTCAAGACAGACCACAACGGCCTCAAGTTTCTCTTGGAGCAGAAGCAGTTGCAGGAGAGGCAACAAAAGTGGATGAGCAAGCTCCAAGCGTAAGAATTTGACATTGAGTATGTCAAAGGGAAGCACAACATGGTGGCAGGTGCATTGTCCAGGAGACCGTCTTCCCTTTGGCTGATGAGCATTGCCCTGGATCAGAGGGCACAGTTACTGGAGGAGTACTCCAAGGATCGATTTTCATGTGAGATCCTTGATGGGGCGGTGACAAATGACTGGTACAGGGTGATGAATGAGGTGATTTACTTCAGGGTCCATATTTACTTAGTGCCTAACTCCCAATTGAGGGAGAAGATTTTACAGGTTGCCCATGACTCACCACTAGCAGGGCACCGGGGGTTCACAAATATGTATAGGGTCATCAGGGAGCGCTTTTCATAGAGGGGCTTGAAGGATGAGATTTTGAGGCATGTAAGGGAGTGTAACACATGCAAGAGGAACAAGGGTGAGAATTCACACCCCTGCAGGGTTGCTACAACCTCTTCCTATCCATGAGGGGAAATGGGAGAGTGTGTTGATGGACTTCATTACCCAGTTTCCCACAGTACAGGGCAAAGACTGCATTTACATGGTGGTTGATCAGTTGACGAAGTTTGTACATTTATTTTCCATCTCAGCCCTCTACTCATCCTCATAGGTGGTCGAATTATTTTTCAGGGAGGTGTTTTAGCTACATGGTCTTTTGAAGACCATTGTGAGTGATGGGACAACAGGTTCATGGGGGGCTTTTGGTAGGAGATATTCAGACTAGTGGGAACTGAGCTCACTCTCAGCACTAGCTATCAGCCTCAAACAGATGGGTAGACAAAGATAGTTAACAAATGGCTTGAGGGTGACTTGCATAACTATGTGACGGGCCATCGGTGAGCATGGATACGATGGTTAGACTTGGGAGAGTATTGTTGCAACACCACGTACCACATGTCCATAGGTATGTCTCCATTCTAAGCTCTATATGGTTACAATGCATTGTATTTTATTGATGTGATGTTTGGAGATAGCAAGGCCCCTAGGGCCAAGGATTGGATACATGACAACCAAGACATTTTGTGGGCTCTCAAAGACAACATGAAACCTAGAACCAAAAAAAACTTTATGTAGATAGGGGCAGAGTTGAGAGACAATTTGAGGTAGGTATTTGGTCTTCTTAAGGCTTCAGCCATATAGGCAGTCATTGCTCAAGCAAAAGGCGGCCGAGAAGCTCAAGCCTCATTTTTTTGAGCCATATCGAGTCACTTACAGAGTTGGGGAGGTAGTATATGAGCTAGAGCTACCCTCAGATAGTCACGTACACAACATTTTTCATGTGTCTTGCCTGAAGAGGGCATTGGGGAAGCAGGTGACAACAACTACAAAGCTACCCCCTTTAGATGATGAGGGACGCTTAGTTCTGGAGCTGGAGGCTATTCTGGACACTTTGGAGAGGCATTTGAGGAACAAGATCATTAAGGAGCATTTGATCAGATGGAGGAGCCTACCAGATGAGGATGCCACTTCGGAAGGGGAGAAAATACTTCAACATCCTTCATTACAGTTGCTTGAGGACAAGCAATGTCTTGGTGGGGAGGCCTGTGATATTCCCACTTAGCATTATTGTTAAGTGAAATATCAATTTTGGTAAATTATGTCTTAATTCATGTTTTCACTTAGGAAATGTAGGTTTAGAGGCCCCACATTGATTTTTGATTAAAATAAACCCCCAAACATTAGAAGTGGAAGAGAATATCAAGCCACTAGTGGAGCATGGGGGCCACCCATGGGGAATTGCGGCCAACATGGAGAATACACATGCCTTGGAGGTAAATTTGGTGGGAGGAAATCGAGTTGGACCCACATGTGGAAATCAGATGCATTTTGATAAAAAGGAATGGAAGCCACTCTTTTGGTCATTCATTCCATCTTTCAGAAAACTTGTTTTTGACATAGCACACTTGATTTGACGCTAAGTCCGCAAGTGTTGTTTAGCACAAGAGTGTTTCCAAGCGGAAATCTCAACCCTTGCTTCGGTGTACTTTGAGTATCATCCCAAGGAGGGAGTTCCATCCTTTTCATATTGTTCCAGTAGTGGGAGTGCAATTTTGTGGGGAGGAGTCATTAGCAGTAGCGTAGGGACTGCGCAATGCTTGGAGGAGGCACAATTGGGAGTTGAGGAGTGGATTCATAGACCCCCTTTTAACATTGTAGATGGATTCAAAGACCCCCTTTAAGGGGGCTTCTGATTCCATTTGCAATATTAAAATTTAGAGACAAAGAGGTATTTAAATCCATCTACAATGTTAAAATTTATATACAACTTAAGTGAAGGTGGTCTTTCAATTCATATACAATGTTAGAATTCAAAGGCATTGGGGTTTTTGAATCGATTTATCAACTTAAGATTGGATAACTATTTTAATTCTTACAATATAGAGATGATTTAAAAATTTGGGAAAATTTTAGGTTTAGGAGAGGGAAAACCCTTTTAGTTTTTGGTAGCATCGTATGTGTGTGCTCTAACCATGAAAATTGGTGGAGAGGCTAAGGCACATGAGTTCTAAAGAACCCAGAAAGCGTTTGGTGAAATTCCACCCGGATTGTATTTTATTAAAATAATTAATATTTTTAATGTGGTATCTAAGTCTAAACTTAGGAAAACTAAAGTATTAATGGGTATTAATCAAAATATGGGTGAGAATGTTCTAGAAAGTAGATCAAGTCAAGTTTTTAATCTTATTCGTTGAAAATAGATTTACTTGGTCGTTGAATTCTCAACGAGAACAGTATAAGAAGGAGGCTTGGGGTTCATTTAGAAACACGTGAAGAGAACAAATTGATCTAGAGTTTGAAATTTCTCGAGCTAGGAAGCTGAGAAATTTGAACTAAGTGATAATTCTGCAACAGATGGGCAGGGATAGTTTGGGAATACTAGGCATAGAGGCGGAGAGCCACTAGTGGAAGCAGTGCATCACCTAGAGGGACTGATGTTGGGTAGTTCTGGTCCCACGTAGGCCTGATGCTAAACCAGGGAGAGCCATTGCAGAGGAGAAGTTGCCCTAACACAGGAATCTATAATTTTGTCAGGGAGCTGCCAGAATAGTCGGGGAAGTTTGACGCAGAAGCTCCAAGAGGCAGAAGAGATAACACAGAGTTGACACAGAGCCTGTAAGGCCAACGCAGGGCCTGTGTAGAGATAGCCAAGGTTAGCTAATTCTGTTGTTGGATGAGCTATAAATTGCCGGATAAAGTGAGATAATCTCGCTCAGTTTCCCACCATTATATTTTTCTTTGTAACTATATTATCGGGAGGGCATCCAACATTGTATTCAGAACTAATGCTTAATAATATAAAACCCTTAGAGCTGTTGCATCGGTTTTCCCGCATTGGGTTTTTTTGGGGACTATTCTGTCCAAATATAATGGTGTCCTATGTATCTTGTTCTTTACTCAATTTTTTGTTTCATGTAATCAAATTAAATTGGTGTAGGCTGCAAAAGTAATTTACTTCAATATTTATTTTTTTAGAAAATATCTTGATAATGTATATTAAAATCAAGTAGGAGAAGTAAATTTAGTTTTTTTGCAGTAGGGGTTCCTTGAGTATAGGAATTTTCACACGGTATCAAAGAATTGATTTTGAAACAGGAAGATCAGATCCAGTGCTGACCAGAGAGGCCAATAGCTGCATTTGGCTGCAATTTGAATCCCCTTGAAGGGATTGCGCAATCCTTATTGGGAAAGCACAGATTTCGAGGAAATCTCTCTCTGAGAGAGTCGACAGAGAGGTACAATTTCTGGTTCATGAGCTTGCAGAGGTAGAGGGAGTGACGCAGAGCCTTAGCGTAGTGCTTAAAGGGCATAGTTTTTGCCAGGGTAGAAATCTGTAGGAAAAGAGCGAAGACACATAGAAGGGGAATTTTCTCCTCAGAGAACTTTTATCGGCAAAAGTTCGAAATTTTCACTTGTCGAGCAGCAGAATAGTGCTGCGCAGTGACTAGAGGAGTCAATTCGATAGTTTGGGTGAGATGGCATCACATGGGATCATAGATCAGGACAGGTTGGAAGGATGTTCCAACTATGTCATATGGAAGACCAGAATCTTAGTTGTTCTAGAGGAGTACGATCTCGAAGCTTACGTCAAGAGTGTTGTGGTTGTTGGCGTGGACAATGATAAGAAGAAGAAGTACAAGGCTGAACAGGGAAAGGCGAAGAAGTTCATACTCGATGGAGTTAGAAATCATGTGATCTCACACTTGCAGGGAAAAGATACATCCCGAGAAATGTGGGAAGCTTTGTCTTCACTGTATGAAGGTTCTTCCAAAAAATGTAAGATGTACTTAGAATAAAATTTGCAACAAACATTGATGCAAAAGGGAGAAGGGGTTAAATCCTATCTTCAAGATCTTCAGGACACCAAAGACTAGATTGCTACAATGGGGTCTACTCCTCAGTCTACTGTGATGGTAAGGAAACCCTGAATGGAGTCTTGGATGAATGGCAAGTCTTCGTCCAAAGTATATTGGGCAGGGAAAGACTACCTTCATGGGAGGAGATGTGGGAAACCCTTCAACATGAAGAATTAAGGATCTGGTTAAGGTCCACCTCAAAGGAAACAATGGGAGTGGCATGAAGACCAAGGAGGAGGAGGAGAATGTAGCTCTAGCATCATAGGGACAACAAAAGCAGAAGCAGAAGAAGGACATTTCGAAGGTGAAAAGTTTCAGATGTGTCGAGATGGGCCACTTTGCATCCCAGTGTCATTTGAAGCAAAAGGATAAGGATGAGAAACCTGATCTTAAGGCTCCTCCAACAAAAATTGATGAATATGAGTTGCCATGAGTGCCCATGCATCTATAGGAGGGAAATGGGGCAATATAGAACTATATTCAGGAGGACTACATGTGGGCAAGATCCTTAAGGAACCCACCTCTTGGATTAGTTCCTTGCCAAGATTTAGCAGTAGTGAGATGGACTTAGTGTTAGATGATGCAGTGGGTTGGTTGGAGAGACAAATACAGTAGCCTGAGACTAGAGATTCAACAGCACAGATGGCACAATGCAGAAGTCAGCAACAACGTAGAAGATTCAGAAGGTCAGAGACTAGTAGCAGTCAGATTCCAACATTCATATGGAATTATGTTGAACATAGTTAGTTCATAAATTTGGGATGATTTTCTGTTGCTAAGCAACACTAATTGGAAAATGACGCAGTGCAGAGCTAGCAGTGGCAGTGTTAGTAGCAAATGCAGAGGGAGTTGTAGTATAGATGCAACAATGGCAGTGGCAGTGTCAAAGACAGAAGTATAGTAGGAACAATAGCACAGTGTTGGTGGCAGCAATAGTGTGAAAAGGAGATGCTTCAAAGGCAAAGCAGCATGTAGTTGGACATTGTTGCTAGAGCACATTCCTCACTAAGAGGGAGTGTCATTTTTTGGTAGCATCAGATGTGCTCTAGCCATGAAAATTGGTGGAGAGGCTACGACACATGATTTCTAAAGAACATAGAAACCGTTCGGTGAAATTCCACTCGGATTGCATTTTATTAAAATAATTAATATTTTTAATGTGGTTCCTAAGTCTAAACTTAGGAAAATTAAATTATTAATGGGTATTAATCAAAATATGTGTGAGAATGTTTTAGAAAGCGGATCAAGTCAAGTTTTTAATATTAGCCATTGATTAGAGACTTAATCAACTGTTGAAGTCTCAACGAGAAAAGTATAAGGAGACTTGGGGTTCATTTAGAAACACACAAAAAGAACAAATTGACCTAGAGTTCAAAATTTCTAGGGCTAGGAAGCTGAGAAATTCAAACTAAGTAATCATTTTGCAGCAGAGGGGCAGGGATAGTTCGGGAATACTAGGCAAAGAGGTGGAGAGCCACTAGTGGAGGCATCGCATTACCTAGAGGGACTGACGCTAGGCTAGTCTGGGCCCACATAGGCCTGACGTTGAACCATGGAGGGCCAGCGCAGAGAAGAAGCTGCCCTCACACAAAATTCAAGGATTTTGTCAGGGGATTGCCAAAACAACCAGGGAAGTTTGACACAGAAGCTCCAAGAGGTAGAAGAGACAGTACAAAGCTGACATAGGACCTACATAGGGTGCAAAGATAGCCGAGGTTAGCTAGTTCTACTACCGGATCAGCCGGAAACTGTCGGGTGAAGTGAGGTAATCTCACTCACTATTCCACCATTATATTTTCTCTATTGCTGGATTGTCGAGAGGGCATCCAACATTGTATTCGGAGCTACTGCTTAATAATATAAAACTCTCAGAGCCTCTGCACCTATTTTCCCGCATTATATTTTTTCGGGGACTATTTTGTCCAAAAATAACAGAGTTATATGTATCTTGTTCTTTGCTCAGTTTCTTGTTTCATGTAATCAAATTAAATTGGTGTAGGCTGCAGAAGTAATTTACTTGTGTTTTTTTCAAAAAAAAAAACTTGATAATATATATTAAAATTAAGTAGGAGAAGTAAATTTAGTTTTGTTGCAGTAAGGGTTCCTTGAGTATAGGAATTTTCAAAAACCCTTCACTCATATACATTAGGAAATGAGAGGAATTTTGCACGTTCCAACCCATTTTGTTTTTTATTCATTCTTTCCCGCAATAGTATAACAACAAGTCAGTGCGATGAAATTTTCCACCTGGCAGGATTGACATTTACTGTGTTTAGCTTGGATCTCTTTCTTGTTTTCCACAAAATCTAAATTATCATCATGTACCAGAGAACAATACTATGTTTGAATCACGATTTTATATCATGAGTATAGGAGGAGGAAGATGTTACATCCCAAATTATCGTATTGAGAAGGATTGTGGCATTTGCAGTGAATAGGTGATGGGTTTATGCTATTTTTTAAGTTCCTTTTGAGTTGACTGTTTATGGTATTTGCTTATTCTAGAGATTAGTTTTGGGTAATTGGATTTATTTTTTATTACGATTAGTGCAGTCATGTACAAGAACCAATTGTAGGAGCTTGCTCAGAGAAGATGTTTCATTCTGCCTTCGTATATTTGCATACGGGAGGGGCTCGATCACGCCTCTCGTTTCAAGGCAATATTCACATTCCATGGCGAAACTTTTGAAAGCCCAAAATTTTATACCATTTTGCGCCAGGCCAAGCATGCAAGTGTGAAATTTTCTCTCAATACTCACTCGAGAAGAGGCCCCTCACAATATCTTGTTGCAAGAATCCTAGTAAGTAGACCATTTCTTGTTTATTTTTCCTTGTTGGTTTCAATATTAGATTGTAATTAGTACACAAACAAAAGTTTTATCCTTTAGATGCCCTAGGCACTACCTCATTAACATTGTCTCTTGTTGTACTTTTGAGTACCATTGACCTATGAACAATAATGCAATTTCTTTCTATTATCATTCCTTTCCCTTGCCCGTCGTGAATTGGTTTTACACCTGTTCAAACCTTTAAACTCTCTGGCGTGGTACTTGGAGGCATGTTAATGAAATTTGTATCTATAAATCGAGAAAGGTTTTTGAACCTGCCTGGCCCAAAATGGGCAACACTGCACTGAAAATAATACATAGCTTTAGCTTTGTTTGAAGAGTTTCTGATGCATATACAACATATTACATGTTTCATTGGATAGGTTGGGGGTTGTAATAAGTAACCCTTGTCGCACCATGAAAACATCCATGTTTTGATCCTTGTAAAAGCATCACAAACCAGACAACTATAAAAGGAGAAGGGAAGAGAGATGGTTTTTTAACCCTCTGTTATAATATCAATCCACCATCCAAACTAGGTTGGCTGCCTCGAAATAGGTGGGCAACTCAGTGGCAGAGTAGTTAAATGACTAGAGGCACAAGTCCTTGGTTTGATTCCTAGTTTGTCCAAGTTTTAACTCCTTCAGCCATTTTTGGTAGTTTTAAATTCAAATCAAATAAATTTAAGGGGAACCTTATCCGCTTACCTAGAATTAGTATGGTTATTTGTAGCATCCATAGAATTTAAAAAAAAAAGGTGGCCAACTCAGTTCTCTTAGCTTATAGAGCTATAAAATGCCTATTGTTGGCTATATCTACATTTAGAGTTGAACTTGAGTAATTCCATGGAACTTGAACAATACGTGAGAGACTAGAGTCAATATTTGGCAATCTCATGTGTCCCAGTCAGTTGACTTGAGGGGATTTGAAATTTTTCCTATGGCACATGCAATTGAACCTAGACCAAGAATTTGGAACTGTGATCAGTAGTTAATTATTTCCACTGGTAGCAGAAACCGTGGGTGAACCTCATGTTTCCTTAAAAGTAGACATGCTTGTTTTGGAGAAGTGAGAAAATTAACAATTATCCAGCCTACATTGCATGGACATCCTATGGAGGGCACTCTCTTAAGGAAGGTGGGACTTTGATTACTGTTGGATTTACACTCAACGTAGGTTGGGAAATCTAATCAATAAAAGAGAATGCCAACATAAAAGTTAATTATTATTTTTTTAAAGATGGAGGCCAAAAAAGTTGAAGATGACATTATTCCATGAAAATTTGTGAAAACACTATGGAAATTCATAATTAAAATGTCAAAAGATGTTAAATGTAACACACTTATAAATGCTAGTCTAAATAAGTAATTTCTAAGATGTGTTTTGAATTATACGACGAAATTGGAGTGTGCAAAAATATATTACAAGAGATGGTCCAAAGGGCTGGGGTGCCATTACTAATATATACAACAATAAGGTCAGGGCCAAGACATACGCTAGTGTTTACGTGTTCTTAGGACTTTGGTGAGATGACCTTTCAAGGTGAAGCTGAAAAGTCAAAGGAGAAAGCTGAAAAGAATGCTACAATGGTTGCATGGCATGGTCATCCTTGAAGCAACGTATATTTATGCACATTACGCATATGATTTTCACTTAAATGTATCTAATTCTTGGGTTGGTAATGTAATGCTGATTTTTTACTGTTTGTGTAGATACTGGATATTTATATCATGCCCAAAACAACAATGAAACTTAAGCAAACATTAATACCCATAGCTTTCAACATATATGTGAAGCCCCTAGCCCACTTATAGTTTCAAAAACATTTTAGTGGGTGAAGTTGCTCTAATTTGTGTATCTAATGGCCTCAGGAAAATATGAGGGAACCTCACTAATGGAGGTTGTTATTATTATTTGCTAGTGAACTGAACATAAGTGTTGTCTATGAAGGCAATTAAAAAGCAAGTGCTAATTGTGAAATTAACTTTAGTGACATGGCCTTTGTACTTGCGAATTAGGATGGGGCAAGGAAATTTGGGAGCTAAGATTTCTTCAATGCTAAGGATCATTGAAGAAGAATTATTGACAAGATAGACTAGAAAGCATTCAAAATTTCTTGTATCAACTAGACCTTCAAGGTAATGTTTTTATAAGCATTAGAGTCTAGAAATCATGGGACATGGCAGTGTGTGCAAGGAATAAATGCAAAGAACAAGGAAGCTATTTGTAGAAATGTTTGTGAAGGAGAAATATTATCACATTAATAGAATCTCATTATCACTTTTTAAACAAGAATAATGTAGCGATCTAGGTAAATTTTATGTACTAGGGTTTGTGGGGGTTAGGGTTCGAGGCTGAGATGTCCTTGTGTCGACTAACAACTAAATAATATTCAAACAATATATATTATGATGAGAAACTCAATAATTAAAACACAATACTGAATAAAATGGTCTTCCTTGAATAAATTTCTTCAGTCAATAGAATCAATGTGATTTCAGTTAAATCATACCATAGGGGTTCATACAATTTTGCATTCAGATAAATAACCAAGTTATACACATGAAGGTTTCATACCCTAATCATTGTTCAAATAGAACCCTATGTATGGATTGATCTGTGCAAATTCTCTACTACAAATCTCTTTGACTTCATATCCACGTCCCTGTCATGCGGAAAGAGTTATTTTTGCGGACAAAACTAACCTCCCTAGGAGTCTAAGACTCTCTAGTGACAAACAAAACAAGTAAGAGAAATCCTTCTCTAAATATACATCATCCTATGAGAAACCAAGTGTTTTT
>APFE030402816.1:54326-66527 GCA_000404065.3 Pinus taeda
AACTGGTAATAAAGATCATTCAGCTATTATAAGAAAAGAATTCAATAAAGATGAACTACTTCGTATAAAAAGTTAGACGAAACAGTTGTGAAAACCTATCGCATAAATGAGCTATTCATACACTAAGCATAAATAAATAGTTATCATCGTACAAAAGTGCCAAATGATAACTCAAGCATCCACGTTGTAATATATAAACAACTGAAAACTAAACATCACTTTAACGCATAAGCAGAAATGGTTAAGAGATAAAAGTACCATTTATAACTAGTCCTACTCATGAGCTTCAAGCGACAATTGATTTATCTCTCCTTGATTTAACATCCACTAAGAGTACAAAAGTTCAACATCAGTAGCAGATATCAAATGCAAATACCAATAAACCCTGTTCCATTTATTCATACCTCCCCTCGAAGGGTCAAGTGCATGTTCCGAGGACAAGTTTTTGTAAATTTCTGGACCCTTCTCTAAATGCATGAGAAGGGTTTAAATACTACTAACTAAATAACTTATTTACAGAAATTCAGGATTTGATTTAAATGATCGTCCTTTTTCTAAGCAAAACTATTTCTAAAATTAAATCTAATATGTAACTATTTCTATATTTGCTCCTTAACGTCGCAAGTATTCAGTATTTGCCTGAGTAGAGTTGGCCGACTGTCTTCCGCCTTTGGTTGAGTTAAGCAAACAGAATCGGCAAGAGCTGGCACTATCTTCTCAGAAAAAATTGATGATATACTTGAGAGTCATCCAATGACTATGTGGCTTTACCATGTATGCCTGGTAATAATCCCATTTCAACTTGGTTAACCCTTGGATTGCTTCTGCTTTTTCTTTAGCTTTTTGTTTCCAGTTTGTTTCTATCGTTGCTTTCTTGCAATTTTCGGGGCTTGCAGGTGACTGAGTAATTAGAAGCCTTCCTTTTCGAGCAAGTTTTTCAGGTATAAAGCTCAAAATTTGTAAAAATAGTGATTCCGTGAGCTCTTGACCCTTAGCATTAAATTGTTTGTTTCTGGTATTAGCATCGTCAGTACCCATTCAACCATGGCTGTATATGAGAGATCTGTGATGGATGCCTCAGAAGACTTTTGCGACTCTTTCTCTTCCTTAAGTAGATTAGGTGTGCCTTCCCAAATGGACATTGGAGTACTGCCTTTCCTCCTCATAGTTTCCTGCATACTGCCTTGTATAACACTTTGTCCTTCATTCCTGCAGTTTACAAATGAGGTGGAAAATGATAAAAATAATGACAAGAAAACTTTAAATGCCGAAGACATGCAAAAACACGCCACCTTACATGAACTAGTTCTTTGAAAAACACAACACCATACTTTATTAACAACTGGCAACAACTCATTAATTCGCATTAAAGTGCATGACCAGTTCTTGGCCTAAAAAAGTTTTCTCAAATAATGAGCTAGAACCAACTGCGATGGAGAGGTATTGCGATTTTGCTTTGCGATATCGTAGATCGCTACATCGCATTATCACAATTTCATCGTGCTGTTCTATCGCAAGGTTACTTGATCGCAATATCGTAATATTGCAAGATCGTAGATCGCTAAATCGTTATAATCATTAGGTGTAATTTATGCGATTTTTGCGATGTGCAATATGCGATATCGCATATCGCCGATTTTAAGGTTTTTCAATGTGAGTGCTTATTAATGCATGCGATGTGATGGAGTTTCACATCGCAATCTCACGTTTTTTATCATTTTGGCTCATTAGAAGGTACCTTATCATTCTTTGCGCGATGCGATATCTCTTAAGGAGTGAATTTACTTTCTTCATCATGAAACTTAAGCTTTTTAGATTCTTCAAAGGTATTTTCCTAAGTCCATGTGTTGTAAAGTTTCATCTAAAAGGAAATATAAACACTAATTGATTTTTTAAAATTTTTTACTAAGGGTCCCCACTTATTTAGTATTAGCAATAACACTTCATAAGGAGGGGGGTTGTTGGTGGCCACAACAGGAGAGTAATATCAATTTTTATACTGCAAGGGCTTTAATCTATATATATATTTAGGACTTATTACCATCAACATATGCATTTAAATACATCTAGGACTTTATATATGGTGCCTAGGGTATTCTAGGGCTTCATATTTGGTAGTTAGGGTTTATCATATACTTCAATATCCATGCTTAGGGTATCATGGGAATCTCTAGGGTTTCATCATATGAATAAGCTAGGGTATGCTCCAACAAAGTTTAACATTAAATAGTGCTTCTATGTGATATTCATTCATTAGGATTTCTTCCATGCTAGGTCAAGCATACTTAGGGTTTGCCAATAGTTCATTCATGTATACATGTGCTTAGATCATCTTAGGGTTTGCACTTAGGGATATATTTTTGTGCAATGTTTTATTTCATTACAAATTATGGTTCAATTATGTTAGGGCATTAGGCCATGCTTCAACAATCTAGGACAATGATATCTTTTACATAGACCTAGGGATTATTGCATATTAGGGTTTCATGCACCTAGGATGCACATTAGGGTTTTCTTCCTAGGGTTTCCACATATGATATTATCTAGGGAAAGCTACCTAGGATGCCATCTTATTGAAATCAATGACAAAATTATCAAACACTTGTTGCCTTCAGAAATAATTTTCTAGTTCATCGACCAAGTCCAACAGCCCCAAAATTTCACTACCCAACCAGAAAAGCCTTTATTCCCAAACAAGGAGAAAATAAAAGAAATTCCAACTAGGATGGAATATGTCATCACCAGAATTGACAAGAGAGAAAATTTTTTAAAACCCTCAGAGCCTTTGGCTAAAAAAAAACAAAGATAAATTGATCCATAATGATGCTCCAAAATTAGGAGTCTCTTCTTTGAAAATGATTGAGTAAACTTTACTCCAAGCCTTAATTTTGGGTTTCTTTGCCCAACTGTCCAAAAACTTTCTCAACAATGGGAATTTTGGGGTTTCCCCCTCTATGGAGGAGTATAGCCTATGGGATCGATAGGATATTTCATCCTTTGGAAAACTAATTTCTTAGGAACATTGCAGTTCCCCCCTTCCCGACATTACTTGTCCTCAAGCAATGATAAATATTGTTATTTCCCACTTTTCCCCTTCTTTGATGCACTGTAGGAATTTTATGATATCTTCCATATACTGGTATTTTGACTTCTGCAATTTGATGACTTTCTGTTGATTTTTAATTCCTTCTCTGAAGGATAAAGAAGGTGGATTTTTTCTTGCCCCTGCTGCCTTAGTTTATGCAACTTCAGTTTCATTTTCATTCATTGGAAGAACACGAATCAAGGTTAGCAAAAAAGAATCAATAAGATTCATTTCCCCTCTACTAGTGTTTTTATAACAGAAACTGCAAAGTGTCATTGAATTAGTTCAGCTAATCTCAAGTGAAATATGATGAGAACTGAAAGATGTTTTCGAATCAATTCTTCAACCTTGGGCTATAGTACTCTTATGTCTAGTAATGTATTGATAGCATCTAATGCAAATGCATCAAAGACCAGTTTTATCAAAGTACATAATTATTTCCCTATATTCAATAGCTTGTTGTTGGAACAAGGTTCTAGTAGTTGAGTTACCTGTTGAACATTGTTTCAAATAAACATATGTCGTTGCTTTTCTAAAACCTTACTCATGACATCAAGGCCTTGTAAAAGAACTATTGAAGGATATTTATTTTTCCACAAAGGTTGTGAACTCCCAAGTAGCCTTTCCAAATCCTGTGATAATAGTGTGAACACTACTCTGTATATCGCAGAGTTTTCTTTATCCTTGGATTCTATAAATAAGGCAACCTTTATAAGAAAGTTAATAATCCTTTCATGCATTAAAACATTTGGTTTGTATTCTTCATCACATTGACTAACTGATACTAGTGTACTAATATTTTATCTAAGAACACCACCAGGAGACATCATACTAAAATTAGGAAGGCCTCTTTTTGTTTTAACTTTCTTGGTCAAGGAATCTGGAAAGCCTAATGCATCAAATGGATGTTTTTCAAATACTATTACTCTAATCATGTAACCTTCTACAACTAGAGTCAAAATTGGCTTATCCATAGATTGAACATGCCCCTCTGTATCTGATGTTGCCTTTGCTTATGGTTGATGTTATTTTTCCCATGCAATAACAAGCCCAATGAGCTCTATAGCTAGATGTCTATTCTCCGCGGGAGTGTTTTGACGCATTCCAATGAAACACAGATAATTTGGCATCTGTGGCACAATTTGGGCTTGATAGATATAAAATAGGTTTTAATGTTGTAAAATAAAATGGAAAATGTGAACTAAATTAGCAATTGAATTCCACTCTTCAACCAATATTTCCTTCATATAATGGATCCTGAGAGGTATCTTGCTCTCTCCCAAGGGAAATCTTTGTGATAGTTCTAGTATGAGTATATCTAGAGCTTGGTTAACTATGCCCTTGTTCTTTGGCTAGTACATTCTTAAAAGCTCAAGAAATATATGAATTATGGTTTTCATAGGAACTTCGTAAGCCTGAAGATATTGGAAAATACTAACAAAGACACGCGACTTGCTTGCACTTTCCTCTTGAGTGAGATAGTTTGCCACTAAATTTTCAAGTTCTTCTTTTTCGGTCTGCAAGATCATTGGGGAGATACTTCAGCAAAAGCGTTGCTAGCTGGAAAATCTTTGTTCTTAAGTGCTCATTATACCTTTCACTTACCTTTTTAGGTGGATGAAGCATCTTTTCAACAATATTTTCTATAATAAAAGGACCAACAACATGCCCATTTTAACCATTTTGAAAGGCATGGACCAACATGGGAAGAATCAAAATTTTCATAGAATGCCCACTTTATCTTGTGTTAGTTTCTTGCACCAAAATAAATTCAGAGAGTGCACCAGAAGTGCCTTCTTCATTTGAGGATTGTATCCTTCTGCAACCCCAGTCATGTAAAATTCTTTTAAAAAGGTGTAGTCAATGTGAGTTCTAGTCAAGGTGCTCCAACTATATCTATAGGTGTCAGATTTCTACCAAGAGACATACATTTGAGAAAGCTTATTATACTTCCTTAAAATTCTTCCCTTTCCATTTGACATTACCTTTAGAAACTATTTTACTCTTTTTTTAACATAGATCAAATTCAAGAAAAAAATTTGGGAAACAAGGATACAAAAAGTATTCAACACTTATTTTTTATAATCACTGAACTTGAGCAAGTGAACAAAAGACTTTATATTTCTTCATATGTTCATTTGTGTTATGTTGTAGTTGGATTTTAACTGGGACTTTTAGTACTGGTTGTCAAAATATTCATAACTCGGATGCTATCAAAGTCTGGGATCTATTCCCCATTGTAGATGCACTCAATAGTTTCCCATAGTTTTTCTAGATCTTTTTCGATGTTTCATATTGATTATTTCATGAGGATTCTTGTTCATATATGGACCATTAACTTTTTTCAATTTCTTTTTAATTTCCATGATTGTTATTTTTTTGCCATGTGTTGCCTCTTTTTGGATGCTATCTGATTCTTCTTGTCACTGATCTTCTGCAAAACCCTCCTACTAAATCAAAATGATTTATAAAAAATGAGGAGAGTTGTGGAGACAAGGGAAGGAATGTGGAAGACTAGCATGTAGCATTAATTAAAAGAGAGGGTGTTGGATTAGTGAGCCATTTTTAGAAGGCCAACAATTGAATCTCTTTTAGTGATATAAGTATGATGTTCTTTCAGGAAAAAAAGATAAATTAATGCAATTGATGATGAACATGATGCAGATTTCCATATATATGAAGTGTGGCATCCCTTACATAAGAGTTGATTGAACGATCAATATCTAACTACAACAAAATTAAAGCTTATATAAATTATGGTGCAAACATTATACTAACATTAAGATGAATTTCCAAATTGGATGTGATGCTTTGATTCCAATGAAATTGATAATCCATAAAAAGATATTTTTTTTATGTTTGTTTATATGTGAGGATTTCTTTTTATAGTATAATTGAAATATTGGATCTTAAATTTGTGGAAATATTTGAATCCTTGACTATATCCTTGTCTCTTTCATTTATTTGGCCTCTGTAGTAGTTATAGCATAACTGGTTCCCATTCACCGTAGTTGTATAGGAGAAGATATCCTTACCAAATAGAGATCTGCGGTTTTCATATGTTCATGAGGAGATTAAACTAATTGATATATCAGTGCGAAATGTCATGGAGGCATATTGTGGGTGAGTGTAATTTTTTTGGTAATGAATAGATTCCAATTAAAACACATCTCTGTAAAATATGTAACTTGATGAACCAACATTTCTTCTCATTACCCAAACTTATTTATTTTTCTACTTAAATAGTTGTATCCATAATTATTTTGGAAAATGATTACATTGTAGTATAGTTTAAGCAATTAGATGAATTTTAATATCTTTTGGCGTTCTTTAATTTCTATAAATAGGTAACTCAACCATAAACTCTATGAACAGAAGAATATAAACAACATTGGAACAATTGAGGATTTCCTTGTGATTAAGGAAACCCTCCAAACTTTCCTTCTATATTGGTCAAAGCGGATTGATTGTCTCCCTTGGTTTCCACCACTTGGAGAATGCATCTTATATTTTATTACGAAATGAAATAAATTGATATAGTACATGAATTAGGGAATGCTTTTTGAAGGGAAAATATTGTATGCTCAGTATTATGTGGATTATTTTCATCTAGTTCACTAGGTTTTGGACATCTTACCTATCGATTGACTTGTCTTCCCTTATTTTCATTTATTCTTTGTGTACAAAATGCTTCCAATGGTTCCTTTTTCTTGCTTCATGCATGTGGTCACAATCCCACAGGTGTAGATCCAACCGTGAAGCAATGGAAGGAAACTTCTTATCAATTTAAGGTATAGATGAGTGCCACTTTATGTGTTTTTCTTAGAACTAACTATATTCCACTTCTCCTTTAGCTTTCTTATCGATGTGTCTGTGTTACACGTGGACAGATGAAAAAACACTACCCCTTCTTTGACATGGTTGATCAAGGTTTTGCAAATGGTGACATAGACAAAGATGCTAAGGAGATTAGGATATTCTTGGAGGATGGTGACCAGATTGTATGTGCACAATATTTTACTAAAATAATGGGCTTGTATGGATAGAGGGTAGGTTTTCTAAGGTGGGTTATAATAATTTGTTTTCTTTGTGAATGGAAGAAATTGATATAGTACATGAAGTAGGGAATGCTTTTTAAAGGGAAAATATTGTATGGTATGTAGTATGTGGATTATTTTCATCTTGAATTTGGATTGTTAATAAGAAGACAAAATGAACATTTGGGATCCACCAGTTGTAAATATAGGCATTTGGAACCAAGGTTCTTTGTTTGATCTTTAATTTTTCTCTTATAAGGTTGTTTAAAATGAAATACTATGGTAGTATGGGTATCATGTGAAGTATCTATTGCATGAGGACCCATCCACTGTGTACTCTGGCCTGACCATCCCTGTCACATCCGACTGGCATATCTCATGCACCAATGGCCAGTTCCGACGAATTACTATACAGCACAAGCCAATTTTACCCTCCCACACCTTGCTTTTTATATACGTTGGAAACAATAACTACCATGGATGAATCCTAATTCCTAATTAGCATATTTTTAAGTTTTAACAAAGGAATCCATCAGTCAAAGCCAAAGTAATCTAAATTTTGTGGGGAAGGATTCTCTTTCCAACATCATATATTTTTTAAACATAATTAGAGTTCCATCGTCATTAGAGTTGTTGGTACAGTGAAACAATGTTTTCAGAATTTGGTAAAGGTAAAAATTTAAGCTAAAGCTCACTCTCTTGTTAGGTTATTTGTTTTGGGTTAGAACCATCACCCAAAAAAATTACCATGTCCTTTTTTTTTAGGCTGTGGTTCACGGGAATCTAGCCTCGCAGCCCACTAGCAAGGCCTGACCCAAGGGCTTGAGGGAGATTAGACCCTGTGACCTCCCGATGGCGAGGCACTGGTTTTGACCAACTGAGCTAACCCTTGGGGCTTGTAGTGTCCTTCATTTAGAAGTGTTTATAAATATTTTTTATATCTATCTTATTTTGATTTCTAACCATTACTATTTCACCATTTCGCGTTTGAGATTATCACCTTCTGAATGCAATTTTATATCACTTGTTGTTTGGCCCTTTTTGAGCTTAAGCCAAAATAGTTTTTCTCATACATTTACCTTTCTAATGGAAATTGTTTTTCTCATGTGTTCATCTGTTTATATATTAACAATGGGTGTTATTTTATGATTTCGTTTCCTCTTATTTCTCCATTGTTAGTTTTTTGACATTGTTGTACTTGTAAGTCTACCATAGTCCAACTTTTCAAATTCAAACCTGTTATGAATGTTGACTATATTTTGTTCTTCATGTGGAAAAATTTCTAGTTGTCATAAAGTTTGGATAGGAAACTTTTATGCTATTCCCATTGTTTTTCGTCCCCCCTCCTTGTAAATCCCTCTTTAGTCCATTTTATAGATACTTTACGACTGTAGTTAGTGTAATAATGATACAATAAATGAAACTTTCTCCTTTCCCAATAAAATAGAACTACTTTTTTTTCCAGGGAAACCCAAGGGATACTTCCCTACATTCCTATACAATAGCCCTAGTAAATCTGCTAGCATATAGTAGTTCCCTCATGCATGGTGGATTCGAACCATTCACCTATTGGCACAAAACTAGCCAATGCTCAACAACTTTGGTGAAAATAGATTGAGCTTACCACTTTGGCTCCAATAAAACAACTTATTTGCATTTGGTTTCTAAAAAAATGTCTATCCTAAAAGATAAAATTAAATTAAACTCAGTTAAGAATTGAAGCACAATACTCTAACATGTTTTGTTAAAATTACATCTTTTAAATTCATCATTGAGTTGAGAACAGGAGTAAAATCATTGAAAGTAGCTTCAACACCAATAATGATCAGAAATCACCCCTAGGTGACCTCAGGAAATTACTGAAGGTATTACAGACTCATGTGTTGGGATATGCCTATGTTATTTTAAGCAACGGATCGATAAGGCTGCGAAATACACAGGCATTGGAAAGTAGTAATAGAAACACAAGCAGCAAATGTAAAAACACAACAATTTAATAAGGAGTTCACCCAATCCTCTCGGGCTACGTCTCTTGGTCCAGCTTTCAGTGGTGGCCTCTTTTTATTGTGTCTTTAAGCAAAGTTTTTACAATGAGGAGCTCAATTTGAGTCTCCTATAATAGATGATGCTTAGTAGGGTGGTACTTGGATTCCCCAAGCCACTGGAGTACACAAACTCCCCTTTACCGAGTCTCAATCTCAACTGGTCTTAATGGGATGAGTCCAAACTGTTACTCAGTTCCCAACTGATATCCTCATAGGGATTGCTTAAACCTCTCAAGCCTTCTCGGTTATGTCTGCTTGATGCTGCCTTAGCTCTGCGGGTCAGCTCAACTTCTTTGTTCTTTGCTTCTTGCTTCACTCTCTATGTTGTCTCCTCCCTATTCTCTATCTGTTTGTGGCTTAAAGCCGATCCGTCCCTTGACTGTTCGCTTCCTCTTCTGGCTCTTCAGATCGCCTGCTTCTGTCCGCTGGAATTCCTTGCTTCTGTGTCATCGCCACTGTGTAACATTCCACAGAGAGGTGGCCACTTGTCTCCTCACGAACTGGGCACCAACTTTTCCTTGAACAGTTGTTATTTCAATTATTCCGCAAAATGATTCAACTGCCACCTCATCGGTCATATCGGACCCCAAATGTCACATGCCTCAGCCTATTCTTCCATCAAATCCGGTCTCCCATCGGGTGGAACCTCCACATTGATTTGGGGCCTCCAGATCCTACAGTCATCACTTTTATCACACGGGTGAGTTGCTAGACTATTACCCTACGATGAGAGTGGTTTTCTCTCTCATCCATCGGACACGCGTCGTTAAATGTATGGCATCGCTTGGTCCTCTACCAAACCCGCTTACCGCTTGAGGGGCTTGTGATATCCCGCTGGTTTTTGGGTGCGGGATCCGCCTTTTGATGGTTTGGGTATTTTTGCATAATTTTCCCTATTTTTCACATGACCGGTGCTGGGGCTTCTCCTTCTCTGATCTGGATTCCATATTTGCTAGTTTGTGCCACTGCGCGGTCTCCATGGGCCAATGGTCAGCGCGCTTTGACCGAGGGTCCTTATTGTTCCGTGCTGGCTACAAACTTTCACTGTCCAGAGGTCCTTCCTGATAGCTCATTGTTTACAAGATTTGAAGTTTGACATAATTTGAAACAATCATAGAAACTTTGATAATTTTCAAGGATCCAATTCGGATCACGACCTTCCCATTGAAAAAGCTTTTGGACCACCAAAGTTTGGTTTTCAAGCATCGACTAAGTGAGGGTACAACTTTCTCACCTGTCTAATAACTATCCATTTTGCACTGCTCAGCTTTGAACCCCTGAGCCCAATTATGAGGTACTCAACATCTCCCCTGTGCGTCGTTCTCACCTTCCTGTCCAGAATTGTATATTCCTGCAATTCATTAAGATATTCAGGTAGCAGATCATCAATAGAAGGCAATTGACTCTGTTCTTCATGATCTTCAATTAATGAAGGTTCAAATAGTCTCAAGCTGTCTACATTGAAGACTGAGTAGATGTGCATATAAGTTGGAAAATCAAGGTGAAAAGCATTCTCACCAATTTTCTCGAGGATCCTAAAAGGTCCATACCTTATTGGATTCAGCTTTTTATCTTCACCTTGCATCCTGTCCTTGCTGATATACAACCAAACTTGATCAGCAACTTGGAAACTATGCTCCATCCGATGCTTGTCATGCCTTGCCTTATATTTGGCCTGGCTCTTTTCTAGTTGTTCCTGTATTGCCTGATGGATCTCTTGGATTTTTTCAATGAATCTAGTTGCCTTGTCCACATCGTCGTGTCCCTCAATTGTTGTGTCCTTACCAAAGACAAAATCCAAAGGAGACCTTAGTGTGAAACAAAAACAGGTCTCAAAAGGAGATCTCTGTGTGGAAGAATGTTTGGCTCGATTGTAAGCATGCTGCACATAACACAAATGTTCCTCCCAAAGCTTAGGATGCTTACTGCAATATTCCCTGAGTAACTGGATCATTGTCCTCTTGACTACTTCTGTCTAAACATCAGTTTGTGGATGGAAAGCTATGCTTTTCTTTAGTTTGGTGTCCATCAGTACCCATAGACTTGACCAAAACTTTCCCATAAATCGGGTGTCTCGATCAGATATAATGGAAGTGGGTAATCCAAAATGAACCCATACATGTCGAAAGAACAGTTTTGCAGTTTGTTCAGTTGTAATCTGTTTATTACAAGGTATCAAAATACACATTTGTATGAACCTATCCACAACAACATATAGATAATCATGACCTTTCCTAGATTTAGGCAGTCCTCCAACAAAGTCCATGGAAACACTTTCCCAAGGATGAGAAGGAACCGGTAATGGAGTGTACAAGCCTAGTTTTCTATTAGTGGGCTTGCTTTTAGCACACATAGTACACCCTCTTACATATCTAGAAATTGTCTCGTTCATTTTTGGCCAATAACAAAATCTTTGCAGCTGTGCAACTGTTTTACTTACCCCAAAGTGAGCTGATATCAGAGAAGTGTGTGCTTCTCTAATTATCTTTACTCTCTTAGTTCGTGGAATGCATAACTTCTCACAATGGTATAAGATTCGGTCCTTCACATGAGAATCCAATTCTTCTACTCGTTTACCTTGACTTAAAGTTGCATATACATCTTTAAAGTCTATATCTTGAACATATTGTTCAATGTAGCTTTCATGTAGCACATAATTATGCTTAAGTATAGTAGATGCATTTATAATGGGTCTAGATAACATGTCTGCAACTTTATTGTGTATGCCCTTTTTATATCTGATGACTAAATGAAACTGTTGTAGAAAACCCATCCATCTATAGTGTCTTGATTGCTGCAACTTAGTTTGGGAGTGTAGATATTGAAGTGGTCGATGATCAGTATGTATTATTGTCTCTTTTCCTATTAAGTAATGTTTCCACTTTTTTCACACTCTGAACTAATGCATATAATTCTTTATCATATGTAGGATAGTTAACTAGTGCAGAATTAAAAGTCTCAAAATTGTTGGGTTGTGTTATATTCTTTCCACGACTAACCTACTTAGTGAACAGGGGGGTTAGAGGGGGGGCGG
>APFE030402816.1:66547-109732 GCA_000404065.3 Pinus taeda
ATCATCAAGAAAAGGTTTGAGTACATCATTCATTATTCTCATGAAAGTAGCAGGAGCATTAGTTAAACCAAAAGGCATAACCAGCCACTCATACAATCCTTGCTTTGTTTTGAAAGCAGTCTTCCATGCATCTTGTTCTGCAACTCTGACTTGGTGATATCCAATATGAAAGTATAAATTGGAAAATAAACAGCTTCTTTCAATTGATCTAATAGATCATCTATGCGAGGAAGGGGATAACGATTTTTTATTGTTATCTTATTCAATGCTCGGTAATCAATGCACATTCTCCATGAGCCATCTTTCTTTCTCACCAAAACGATTGGAGACCCACATGGTGATGTGCTAGGTCTGATGAACCCCTTCTCGAGCAACTCCTGCAACTGCTTCTTGATTTCCGCATTCTCTAAAGTGGACAACCTATACATTCCAATGTTAGGAAATGGAGCATCTTGCTGCGAATTAATATCATGCACTATTTTCTTTTTGGGCGGCAAACCTTTAGGTTCTTGAAACAAGATATCATACTCTGAAACAACTTTTTCTAAATCAGCTTGCTATTTAGCATCACAACCCTCAAATACATTGGTTTTATCAAGTTTCTTTTCCTTTACAACCATCAGTAAAAAAAAAAATACATGAATTTATAATTTGTTTCATCTACTCTGAGTTTATGAGAGTATAATTATTCTTGAGCTTATGAGCTCTTACAAAGTATTTGATTACATCTTTAACGAGTAGATACTTGTTCTCAACTCTATACAAAATAGCTTTTCTGTCATACAAGTAAGGACTTCCTAAAAAAATTCCACATATATCCAAAGGAATTATGTCTAACTCAACCTCATCTACAAATGCTGACCCAAAAGAAAACTTGAGTTTGCATTGTCTAGTCACTTGTAGTTGTGCTTTATCATTCAAACATCCTAATGGGTATGGTTTCTTGTGAGGTATAGTCAGTAATCCCAACTTCTTTACAATTGCTTCAGAAATTAAATTTACTTGTGAGCCACTATCAAACAAAGTATCAATATTTTGATGTTTGGAAATAAATCGAATATGGAAAAGCTCATGTGTTTTTCTCTCATTTTCTTCATCAATAGTAGATTTTGCAGAATTATTAGTAGATGCTTCAGAATTCTTACCTTTTATACCTGTGGCTACAATGGTTGTTTCTTCTCTTGAGTCTGACCCCAAATCTTTCTAAATAGATGCAACAGTCTTCTTCTTCTTTCCCTCTAACTTCTCAGGTCTCAGCTCCGGATGCAGAATCCAACAGTGCTCATCATCATGCCCATCCTTCTTATAGTGAGTGCATGAAGACTTGCTTTTCTATGCAGTGTTGGACTTCCTTGCTTTCCATTTATGTTTTCTTTTCTCCTTATTCTTGCTTGCAGTGGGTTGGGATGATCCCCCAACTTCTGGGTTTCCATTCTTTCCTCTAGCTTCTAGATGCGTAGCTTGAACATATACCTCATTTATACTAGTGGGATTAAACATGAGGATAGTGTGCCTCATGTAGCTGTGTAGACCACTGATGTACTTCAACAGAGTCTCAGGTGAGTCCAATGAGATTCCTAGAATCAAAGCTCTCTTCCTAAATTCTTGGGTGTAACCTTGTATACTTTTCCCTTTCAATTGTCGATGAGTTTGCCCGCTCATCATGGCTTGCTGCATGTAGGCTAGTGGATAGAACTGCTTTTGATTGCAGAAAAAAAAAAAAAAAAAAAAAAAAAAAAAAAAAAAAAAAAAAAAAAAAAAAAAAAGAAAAAAAAAAAAAAAAAAAAAAAAAAAGAAAAAAAAAGTCTTACGTCCAGACAGAAAGAGTCTTACCATGTCTCTTCATGTCAGCTTGGGTCCTGCCTTCCCACCAAACCAAGGCAGTGCCTCCAAGGCATAGGTTGGCCAGCTAAATCTTGCTCTTGTCTGAATCAATACTCTGCACTCTGCAATAAACATCAATTTTTCTAATCCAATTGTCTAGCTTTTCTGCATTCAACTCTCCATCATATATTGGTAAATCAAATTTTAACATCTAGTTTAATCAAAGATATCTTGTTTTTATGTTCAGGGCTAGTAGGAGGTGTGAGAAAGCTTTCTTTTTTCCCTTTGCCTTTTGAGTGGTCATGGAGGAGAGACTCTTCTTCTCCTTTTTCTTGTTTGGAGCTTGATGAATCCTCATATTTATGTTTTCTAAAGTCCTTATACATTTCCTCTACCATGGACCTTATGGCTAGGAAACTATCTATAAATCGAGGGTCTGGTCCCATAGAACCTTCCTCCGACATTGTATTCTGAGGATAGAATCTTCCAATTTCAGGATTAGTTTCGACCAACTCTCCTTCTCCTAATTTGAGCTTTGATCTAGTTAGCATTCAAAAGCTAAATCCAGCACAAGCTTGTCTAACCTTAACAACCTATAGCTCTGATACCACTTGATTTGAAATCACCCCTAGGTGACCTCAGGAAATTAATGAAGGTATTACAGACTCATATGCTAGGATATGCCTATGTTATTTTAAGCAACTGATCGATAAGGTTGTGAAATACACAAGCATTGGAAGGAAGTAAGAGAAACACAACAAGCAAATGTAAAAACACAAAAATTTAATAAGGAGTTCACCCAATCCTCCTGGGCTACGTCTCCTGGTCCAACTTTCAGTGGTGGCCTTTTTTTATTATGTCTTTAAGCAAATTTTTTACAATGAGGAGCTCAATTTCAGTCTCTTATAACAAATGATGCTTAGTAGAGTGGTACTTGGATTCCCCAAGCCACTGGAGTACATAGACTCCCCCTTACCGAGTCTCGACCTCAACTGATATTAATGGGACGAGTCCAATTCGGTACTCAGTTCCCGACTGATATCCTCATAGGGATTGCTTGAACCTCTCAAGCCTTCTTGGTTTTGTCTGCTCGATGCTGCCTTAGCTCTGCGGGTCAGCTCGACTTCTCTATTCTCTGCTTCTTGCTTCACTCTCTATTTTGTCTCCTCCCTGTTCTCTATCTGTTTGTGGCTTAAAGCCAATCCGTCCCTTGATTGTTCGCTTCCTCTTCCGGCTCTTCATATTGCCTGCCTCTGTCCATTGGAATTCCTTGCTTCTGTGTCATCTCCACTATGTAATGTTCCATAGAGAGGTGGCCACTTTACCCTTACGAACTGGGTGCCAACTTTTCCTCGAACAGTTATTATTTTAGTTATTCCGCAAAATGATTCATTCGCCAGCTCATTGGTCATGTCGGAACCCGAATTTCATATGCCTCAGCCTATTCTTCCGTCAAATCCGGTCTTCCATTGGGTGCAACCTCCGCTGTTGATCTGGGGCCTCTAGATCATACGGTCATCACTTTATCGCACGGGTGAGTTGCTCGACCATTACCTTGTGATGAGAGTGGTTTTCTCTCTCATCCACTGGACACGCGTCATTCAGTGTATGGCATCGCTTGGTCCTCTGCCAAACCCACTTACCGCTTGAGGGGCTTGCGACATCCTATCAGTTTTTGGGCACAGGACTTTCCTTATGATGGTTTGGGTATTTCCGCATAGTTTTCCCTATTTTTCACATAACTGGTGCCGGGGCTTCTCCTTCTTTGAGGTTTTTATCTTGTGATACGCGTTAATCGCGTATCAGAAACGACCTCTATTTTCTGATCTAGACTCCCTATTTGCTAGTTTGCGCGATCTCCATGGGCCAATAGTCAGCGCGCTTTGACCGAGGGTCCTCGTTGTTCCGTGCTGGCTACAAACTGCCATTGTCCAGAGGTCCTTCCTGATAGCTCATTTTTTACAAGATTTTGAAGTTTGACATAATTTGAAACAATCATAGAAACTCTGATAATTTTCAAGGATCCAATTCAGATCAAATAACCTCTAATATCCACTCAATTTATTCGTAGATGAGACTCACATTATTCTCCATGCCTTAAGTCAAATGTACTAAAACTATAATCAAGATGGAATTTACTTTTGCATCTATGTAAAGAATGGAAGCAAAGGTAAACTACCACTTAATTTAGTTAAAGGCTAGCTTGTTTTTGGAAAAAAATGCATCAGATACCTTATGTTTCATATAAACAAATATTTTCAGATTCAAGAGCCAGACAATAGTTACACATGATCCCCCTTTCACCATAAACAAGGATAGCAAGTTTTGTTTGGTTCCAACTTAAAGATAATCTATATCATTTCAAAAGATGGCAATCCTAGCTGAAATCTAGATTGTCAGATTTGATGGAAATGCTGAAACTTTTCCCAGGTTGAACTAACTATTACTCTCACAAAAAGTTGCTTGACAATTGTATCTTTGCAAGAAAGATATGCCTATTAATTTGATCACACCCCACATAGAAGGACCTCTTGTTGGATCATCCATTTAATCCCCAAAAAAACTTATTTTCAGTAAAGGTGAGAAATAGAAGAACACGAGGCCAAAATGTAAGGCCAAGTTTGCAATCCCATGTTACATGCTTAACCATTTTCTGTTGACAAGGCATGCAACATCAATCAGTTTGTGTAGTAGGATGAAGTTGACCCTTTACTTCTGGGCTGTTATGAATGGCCAACCACCTAAGTACTGTCTCCAAAGAAGAGGACTTCCAAATACCTTGACACCTCCTTATATGTAGGATTTGTCAGTGTATGATCTCTTTTTCATTTCTTAAATGTGAGAATGGAGAGGTTTTATTCAGCAACATTTTTTGAGTTGAAAAATGTGCATTTGCAATTTATGCAATCTTGTTACTATTTTGCATTCAAGAAGACATGGGATGTTTTTCTTGAAATATTGAAGTGGATTGAAGTCTCTGAACTATTTGCATGGACATCTCTAATCATTGTAACAATTGATACATTTATGTTGTTAATCTTCGTCTTTGTACAATCATTGATCACTATTGATGGAAGGGTCACTAAGAAGGCAAATTCTTTCTTGTGCGTATGCATACAATTGTAACATTTATTCTCGGATTGCGTGCTAGTACAGAGACCAAGAGAGAGTAGTATTAATGGTGTGTAAAGTTTGAACCCAAGGAGAAAGAGAAAGGATTGTTTAGGTGAACGCATTACCAGGTTCTACCCATGTTATTTTCCTTGTACATCTTTTTGCTATTAAATGCCAAGTAACTGTGTTCTTCCATGATTTATTACACTGTGAATTTGTGGGATATTATGGCCAAAATTTATATGTATTAACTGTATGTAAATTTTTTAGTAATGAATGCATATAATATGTTTTAGCTCTTCAAGTTCTTTAGTATATAATATGTGCACATAGATGTTATTCTCATGTTCGTTGGACTGCTTATGGTTCTGCCAAGAATTTGTAACTTTGCAAGGCTTGATGATTTATGTGAACAAATGAAACTATTCCTCATAGGTTGTTTGGAATTACATGGAAAACTTATAACATGCCTCTCAAATCAATTTTAATAAATGATTCTACATGAAAATGTAATGATTTAGGTGATGTCTTTCTTCATTGATTAAAATGCTAGTGTTTTCAAACTCAGCTGAATACTAAAGTCTGGGATCCTGTTGGTGGCTCACCCTTTCACTGATTGCCTTACCTTCCGAATATTTCCATTCATTAAAATTCATCAATGATACATATATTATTTTAGGTATCCCAAACAACTTTATCATAGAACATATTGCATAGGTTTTTTTTTAACACTTGAAGTTTTCTAGAACTGCAACTTAGTCTATGCTATCAATCTACATAGCATAGAATCTTGTCATTATTAACCACACTAGGAAGTAGGTTCAACCAGGTTGAGTTTGCGGGGGCAGGACTTTTGAAGTTATGTGATGAATCCATATAACAGGTCTAATCTTGTGACAAAAGTAAAGATGCATGACTGTCGCTAAATTATCCATGATGTCAAGTTCTAGGCATTAGGAGCCAGTCTCTGTAGCCATTAGATAGCAAAAAGAAGGATGTACAAGTAATCTTGTCCAACATTTTCCATAATATATTGCTATAGCAAGAACTACTATGAAGTATTGCATAACTGATATTATGAATTATGGGAACTGCTACTAAAGATTGTGCAACTTTTGTAATTACAAATTTCAGTGTTATAAATGTCTTAGTGTCAGCATGTCTAACCCTAGGTAGGACAATAGTTTACCCTGGTGGAGTAGAGTGTCATGAAAGGGTTACAAAAGTGATGTCATTAACCTTGCTTGAAGGTGTACTTTGCCAATATCTCAATACAGAGCATGATGCAATATGACCTAAAATGTGCAACCTTGTTCCCTTACTAGGAAAGATGTAATGATATAATGGCAGGTACTATATGTATTGTGGTTATGAAACCTTTTAGTCAATATATTATATAATATATATATATATATATATATATATATATATATATATATATAATATATATATAATATAAATATATATATATAAATAATATATAATATATATATATTATTAAAATATATAATATATAATATATAATATATATATATATTATATATATATATAATATATATATCTATATAATAGTATATAAATATAATGGTATCCATTATATGCACCTTGTAGCATGCAGTAACAGTCTTATGTCTTTCTTAGTCAATGATGAGTCAAATATTGTGTCACCTACTACCCCAGTTACCCAGAATAATAAATTTGGATAGTGTATTTGGAAGGTTAACAAAGATTCATGAATCTATGCTTTCACATCTATTTTTATGTTGAGAACCTCAAGATGGATTGTCATTTTCTTGAAATATTTAGCACTGAATTGAGGGTCATCATGTCAATGAATTTATGTTAGAATGTTAAGTATATTCTACACTCTCTTGATGGAAGGCAGAAGCTCGCAATGTCCACACCATTCAGACAAGAGTAAGTGTAAGAATTAGTTTCTTTGACACACTATTCTAGCTGCTCTCAACTAATTGTTTGTTGTCTTGTTCAATTACGCTAAGTGTCCCTTCTTGCCTAATCATGAGTTGCCTTGTAATTACATCATGAAAATGAACAAATTTGAAGGGTGTTGGCAATACATGAAATCTAGACTTTGTTTCAGTTAAAGAAGAGAAAATTAGTCTAGCATTTTAGTCCAAGCAAGATCCTTGAGGATGTGATGTGTACATCATATAAATTATGGAATAGTCCTACATTGCTCGGTGCACAGGTAAATGACCCTCGTTCTTGTTTAGGTGCTACTCTTGTCTGAGAGAGCTACTTGTGTATCTTATTTTGTCACTAATCCCATGTCACACTCCCCAAGCTACCGAATGATATTATATATAATAATAATATAATAATAATAATTTTCAACTTGACTCCTGAAAGATGATTGTTACACCACTCTATGTCATAGATATCAGGTAGACCAAGGATTATATTTCCATTAATTACAGAGCTAGGGTTAATAGGCTCTCTTGTTAGATAGATGTAACATTCCCTACTTTTGTTCTTCTAAGTGGTTCAGACGATGCACAAATATGTTTGTGGTACATTAATGCTTCTACCAAAACAAAGTGCTTGAGGCCCAACAAATATTTAAGGTGATTTATGTTGACAGATGTTTTCAAAGTAACTTTTTGTTCGACTGCAAATAAATCCACCTATCACAATGGCTTCTTATTATCATTAGGTTGGCATTTGAAGACAATTCAGGAGTTGGATGATTTGCCCATATAATAGGTTTTGTTCATATTTTGTTGTCTGTCAGTAGAAGCTTAGCACAGGATTCTAAATGAAATTGAACACACACAATTTTTTAGGCTTCAAAGGTTTTTTTTCTTTAGATTTGTTAATGTGTCACACTATACAGGTTGTGTCAAAAGCCATTTTCATTCTAAAGTTGATTGGTTTTACATTATGGTAGAATGACATTAAAAAAGGGTAAAGACACTATTATAACTGAGCTCTCACCCCCATAAATGTGACAATTAAAATATGTAAGGATTATTCTTAATGTTTACTAGCAAAATTATTCTTAATGTTTACTAGCAAAAATTTTTTTGGTAGAAATTTAATGGGATATTTTGGTATTTTTTGTTCATATGTATTGTTAACTTTATGCTGCCAATTTTGTTATCCTTCTTTGAAAGTGTTTGATGACCTCATGTCAATGTAGGTCCATGAGGGTGTCGTGGAAGATGTTGCATGGTATTTAAGGCACGAGTACTTTTTTGGGTATATTGGAGATGATTGCCATTTGTTAATATGGGACTTGTGTACATCTGCACTAATAAAGCATTACATTCAGTAGTAGCTTATCAAGGTGAGGCAAGTCAACTGAGTAATAATGTATGTTAGTAGTTATGAAATTTTGGTACTAGATGTAGTTTCAATATGTCATTTCCCATATTTACTCCTTCCTATGTTACAAATTTATCTTTTCATTTAATAAAAAAAACAAATTGTTTGAGACTTATTCTTGCAAGTCTGATTTCCATTACAAATTGGTTTCTTGGCTTTTTGTTTGGAAAAATGCCAACTAAAGTGATTCCTTCTTTAATATAATGTGTGTATAAGTCTCTCAAAACATAGAATCCATGTTAGTTCTATGATGATTTTCTTAATACATCTTGTTTTGTATGCTTGTTGGTTCCCTTCACTCATCTTCAACTATCAGCTTTAGCAAGGCTTGACGTCCTTTATTCTCTTGCTCAGTAGTAGATATCTAAAGCTTCAGTTTATAACATCTATTTTTGTAATGATAGCTTAGCTTATACTCTCTTTGGCTAGACAATTAGAGTCCAGTCTGTAAATGCCTTGTCACTCCCACTTTGTATTGACACTAGATGTACTATATTATTTGTTTCTTTGATAGACTTTTGTGGTCATTTTGTGGACACAAATAAAATTATCTTATCTTGTACTTGGAACACAACCTATATGAATATTTCTCCATTTTTTTTTCCTATTGTTGGGTTAGCCCTAGGATATTTTTGTCTCTATAATGAAATCGTCATAGAGTGAATGCCTCTTTCTTTATTGTTAAGCCTAAGGACATCTTAGGACCTTACCTGTGTGTTCTATGTTTGAATATTTAGAATAAATGGGTTAAATGTAAATGTTTAATATAACCAATAGTTCATCTATGGATAGTGCCACCAAATCGCATAAGTTTGAGAGGGTTCACCCTCATTTACCACTGCGAATAGATGCTTGCAGCTCTAGATGGGATTAAACTTAGTAACATTATCCCATAGGAAATCAGTAGAGTCATATATTCACACCAAACATTTTTATAGACATCACAAATGATATATATCCTAAAATTGCTTTGTTTATGCTTAATATCATTGAGCATGTAAATGACAGTAGTTAGTGTGCAATATCCTTGTATTTTCCAACCATTACAAGGACCATGACATCATGTCCTACTTACCTTTTTACCTACATATTTTGACCAATCTTCAAATAATGGATATGCGTGGGTGCAAAACCTAGGGTGTAGAGAAAATACAGTTTATGTGGCAGAATGCTTCAATAGGAGGAATCCTAACCATTCAGATAAAAGGACAATAATTGTTCCTCAATTCATAAAACTCAACAACTTGTGTCTTTTAACCCTATCATGCAAAATCACAACAAAAAACACACCATACATCATGGTTTAATGCCTAACAAAGACAAAGGTTCTTCACTCAATGAACCTATGATGTAAGTCATGTTTTTGGGTAGTTGAAAAATATCTCTAATTTTGCTAGATATTTGAAAAATGGCTTCCAAAATTCTTCTATTGAACCCCATTCCCAATACATATTTCTAGTAAAAAAAAACATATTTTTACTAGATAACTTTTTTAGAACCCCCAATACATATAAACTCCTCCCATATAATTGCAATATGTTGTCTCTATTTTTCAGAATTGTAAAACCCATTTATGAATGAATGTTCTGAGATAGTGGTCAACAAGGTGAAGTACTTCTGCACAAAGATTGGATATATTTGTTATAAAAACCAAATTTTGAATGTTGACCTAGGTTGTCATTGATGTCAATATGGCAATACTCTGGATACTAAAGGATGACATGAAGCCAAGGGGAAGCAGAGCAGATTCATGAAGAGATAGGAGCAAGGCCATCAGGATAGCCAAGCCATAAGAAAAGAGGAGTTACCTAAGGAGGCATATCAAAGCATATTACAGGATATCAGAGCAAGAGAGGCATTCATATATGCAAGGAGGTCTTTGAAAGACACTGCCAGGCTAGAGGAGCCACATTGGACAAAGAGGAGCTGCAGGAGGAACCATATAGCAAGGAGGCATATCAAAGTCATCATGAGCCATCGGAGGAGCAATGGATGTGTTTAATACCAAACAGAGGACGCAGAGAGCCATTAGAGAAAACAGGAGTAGACAGAGCCACCAGAGGAGCAGATGGAGACGAGAGGAGCTAACAGAGCACGAAGCACCACCATCGGAGCCATAGAGGAAGCAAACAGAGCTAGAGGAGCCAAGAGGAGCACACAAGAGGAGCCAAGTGGAGCACATAGAGTGTTGTAACACTATCCACAACATAAATATGCATATGGCGGCAAAGACCTGTATATGCATTTAACGGAGAAAACAGGAGCAAATAGAGCTATCAGAGGCGGAAGACTTAGACTCATATGCAAATACACTGACGGAGTGAAAAAAGGAAAAGTTTATATTGTATGAGCAGAATACATTATCAGAGGACAAAACCCATATACACATGCTTTAACACTATCGGCGGGCACATATTACAAAGACTTGGAGAAAAGTTGCTGAAACACCAATTTCTCCGTTGCTGAAACACTGATACTTGTGAAAAGTTTCCGATACACCAATTTCAGCGTTGTTGAAACACCAATTTCAGTGTTACTGAAACACCAATTTCGGCGTTGCTGAAATACCAACCTTTTCCGCGACGACATTATATTTTTATCACATCGTAAACATGAGGAAGCTAAAGCAAATGGAGGAGGGAAGCCAGAAGGTTGAGCGAGTGTTGAGGAAGTCGAAGCTCAAGCGAGCGAGGAGGAATCCAAAGAGCCATTGAGTAAGCGAAAACGAATGGACAAAGGCATGAGAATGTATAAAACAGTAAAAACATAGAACTGTTGTTGCTGTTGGTGTTGTGAAGAACCAGAATGTATGGTGGCAAAAGCAGCAGAGGTGGTTAAGTGTTGTATGAAGTTACTGGTGAACGCCGGTGAAGACCGCTACAGCTGTTGAACGTTGTTGAAATACGCTAGAGGAAATAAAGGTCGTGTGAGGGTCCAACAGAACAGAAAGAGGGTGCAGCAGAACAGAAAGAGGGATGAAGGACCAACAGGATAATAGGCAGTCAAAGGGGAGAAGCAGCCAGCAGAGAAATAATCATACTGAAGCATTCACTGTGACAATGAGAACATAAGCTTAAACAGAAAGTTGTTCTTTATATAGAGTTTAGTGCAGCTAAAAGTAGACTGACTAAAGCTGTGTGAAGACATTATCAGTGAGAAAAAAAAAGGCTATTGGAGACTATGTGTGGGCAGTGTGCAGAGTTGTAAAGACTCATTCTTAAGAAGACTGGTTGTCATTGATACAGTAGCCTGGGAACTACAGTGAAGCTATAAATAGACAAAACTCAACAGAGAAGAGTTCTGAGAGCAAAAGATTACTATCAAACAGTGCCTTGACAAGATAGGATTGGAGTCCTTGGGGCTGGTGCCTCAAAAGCAAGAAGGATTGGAGTCCTTGGGTTGGTGCCTTAAAAGTAAGTAGGATTGGAGTCCTTGGGGTTGAAGCCTCAGAAGTAGGAAGGATTGAAGTCCTTGAGAGTTTGTGCTCCTAATTCCAAGATTGGTGTCTTGGCAAAATAGAGTTGGTGCTTTGGAGGTTGGAGCCTCACCAAAGTCTAAGTTGGAGCTTGGAAACTGATTGCAACCATCTATCTATTGTATCTATTTTAGTGCACAGTTTATATTAATAAAAGCATTTATTCTTGTTGTTCATCTTGTGTTATGAATATATATGTTTTAACTGGTAAAACAATAGTGGGAAAAAGAAATATTGATTCACCCCCCTCTCAGTATTTCCAACAATTGGTATCACAGTAGGTACCTTCATTCAAAGCTTAACAGCTTGAAGGTCGACATTTAGAACACAAATGGCAAGGTCAAGGAAGAAAGTCTCCAATCCTCCTAAGGATGTGTCTCCCTCTACTACTAAAATAGAAGACAATCAATTTGAGGAGGCTCCAAGGCTCAATGGGAACTTTAATATATGGGAAGCAAGAACGAGGAACTTCTTACAGACTCAAGGCATTGAAATCTAGAAATCAGTGATTGCTGATAGCAAAATGGATGAAGAATCCAAGAAGTACAATGCAAAAGCAATGAAGGCAATCTTGAATGGATTACTTGATTCTGTAAAGAACAATCTAGGAAAATATTCATCAGCAAATAATATATGGGACAAACTTCATGATCTTCACTCAAAAGGAGCACTGACCATGACCATCAATCAAGAAGGAGATCCTAAACCCGTCATAGAAGCTGAAAATGAGAATGATGACATCAAGGCTAAAACAGACTTAGAAGATGAAGAGAATGAAAAAGATTTTGTAGAAGAACTCCTCGCTAAACTTATGATTGCCATGGAAGAAATTAACAATTTGAAAGAGGAAAATGAGGAACTTAAGAAGAGAGCACCATTTGGTAACCAAGATCAAATAAGGAAGAAAGTTGACCTCATCAAGCTTCAAGTACAAGAAACGGATGAAGAGCTTCCCAAGCTTAAGAAAGAATATCATCAAAGCAAAAGAAAGCATCATGAAGAAGTCATATCCATGACAAATCAATTGGATAAAGCAAAGAAGCAGGAAGATATCTTGTCAAGCCAACTTGAACAAAGGCACAAGAGCTTGAACAAACTTGAAGAAGAGATTGGTCAGTACAAGGTAGAGGTCTCCTCCCTTAAGTCTCAACTATAAGAAGCCAGGAAATAGGCACAAGGAGTTGATAAGAAAATGGAGAGCAATCAAGCAAAGAATGAAGAAATCTTCAAAGTGAATTTAGATATCATCCCCCTTAAAATAGAAGCAGATGAAGCTACTCGTATCAAGGAAGAAACTGAGGAAAAACTTGCTAAGAAGAATAATGAGTGTGAAAGATTGGAAGAAGAGATTATCTTCCTCAGAACAAATGTTGAAAGGATGAACAAGACCTTGAAGAGCTCTCAAGCCTTGGATGACATGCTCAGCTATCACAGATGTCCATTTGATAAATCAGGTCTCGAATATGTAGGTGAATCCTCAAACAAGAATGAAAATGTTTTAAACAAAAGAGATGTGAAGAAGCCAGAAAGAAATGGTGATGCTCCCAGTTCCAGCAAAGGCAAGGAGAAAAATCAAGGTTACAATAGAAGAAATCCAACTCCAAGAAGAAAAGTAGATGATGTCAAAGATGCGAGAGGAAATGGTTATCATCAAAGGATCTCAAGGAAGAAAGGCTTAAGAAGTACATCAAGGAAATCCCCATCTCCCAGGTACCAAAGTTCATTTTTTGGTTATTGTTATTCTTGTACAAACTTTGGTCACATGGCAAAAGATTGTAAAGCATATCATAGAGATAGATGTTGTGGTCTTCGACAACCTCCAAGAAACAATTTTGCAGGAAGAAATCATGAATTCTTATTCATGAACAATGTAGAATGCTTCAAGTGTCATAACATTGGTCATATGGCACGTGATTGTAACTTAACATGGGCTCTTACACAAGCTAGAACCATGCAAAAGAAGAAAGTTACACAAGTATGGAAAAGGAAGGAAATAAAATCTAAGCAACAACATATGTCATTGGCCTAAATTTTGACAATCTAAGCATTTTATGAGAAGATTCTGCCAAAAAAGGAGATGATGCATATAGTTAGGGGGGCCCTATATGTCTTGATCACTATTACAGAAGCTATTAGTGAAAAGGCTCCTAATGAAATCCTTGTTGAACTATATTAACAGTCATTCTTTGATAAAGATCATTTCTCAGGGGTACTCCATTGAAGAATATGATCCTGTAACCATTCTTTGGACTGTTGTTAAAAAAAATAGGACAAACAACCATGGTGTTGTTATCATAGAAGTTTATGTATTAACTCAAGAATTAAATGTGAGAACAGATAAATTCTGGACACTGATAGAGGCAGTCTTCAAACAAATAGATACATCTGGAATGGAGTCTGGAGTAAGAGCAGCTGGTAGTATATAACAAACTGAAGCATTGCAAAAGATGCAGATCAGCAATTGTATTTAAAATACAGTCACAGATTGGATATCTGAATCTGCAGAGATATGTACAAGAACACAAGGAAAAGATGGCTCATAGGAAGGAGAATGTTGTGCAGTCAAGTATAACTTAAGTTGACACAGATCACTTAAGAAATATAGCAGTAGTAAGGCACAACCCCTCACATTTTTGTCCAAATGCAATGATAATTGAATACTAGATGGTAGTGACTTAAGAAGAAGCACAAAGACACAAAGGAACTCAGATCTGAAGAAATATAGCAAGAAAGACAATCCTAGGGGCATTTTCTCTTGATTCGAACTATGAAAGGACAACAATATTACCTGTGGAGATTGAAGCATGAAAGCCTAGACTTGGACACTTGGTGTATGGTCGTTTGCAATCTAAATGAAAGCATTAAAGTAGAGCATTCTTAAGCATTGTTGAAGCCATGATAAAGCAGTTCTAAGACATGAAGAGGGAATAATGTGCAAATTTGATGATAAAATATCAATACTTCTATCTTGAGTAAAAATAAGAAGAGCACTGTGACAGGGGGAGTCACAGACCCGTGAAGATCTACCATTCATGAAGAACATAAGCAGTTTGATAGGGGGAGTCCCAGAGCACTCCTTTTCCATTGATGTCAAAGGGGGAGAGAAGAAGAATATTGCCATCAATAACAAAGGGGGAGATTGTTGACCTAGGTTGTCATTGATGTCAATATGGCAATACTTTGGATACTAAAGGATGACATGAAGCCAAGGGGAAGCAGATCAGATTCATGAAGAGACAGGAGCAAGGCCATCAGGATAGCCAAGCCATAAGCAAAGAGGAGTTACCTAAGGAGGCATATCAAAGCATATTACAGGATATCAGAGGAAGAGAGGCATTCATATATGCAAGGAGGTCTTTGAAAGACACTGCCAAGCTAGAGGAGCCACATTGGACTAAGAGGAGTTGTAGGAGGAACCATATAGCAAGGAGGCATATCAGAGTCATTAGGAGCCATCAGAGGAGCAATGGATGCATTTAACAGCAAACAGAGGACACAGAGAGCCATCTGATCAAATAGGAGTAGACAAAGCCACCAGAGGAGCAGATGGAGATGAGAGGAGCTAACAAAGCATGAAGCACCACCATCGGAGCCCTAGAGGAAGCAGACAAAGCTAGAGGAGCCAAGAGGAGCACACAAGAGGAGCCAAGAGCAGCCAAGTGGAGCACACAGAGTGTTGTAACACTATCCATGGCATAAACATGCATATGGTGGCAAAGGCATGTATATGCATTTAACGGAGCAAACAGGAGCAAACAGAGCTATCGGAGGCAGAAGACTTAGACTCATATGAAAATACATTGATGGAGTGAAAAAGGCAGAGTTTATATTATATGAGCAAAATACATTATCGGAGATAAAAACCATATACATATGCTTTAACACTATCGGCGGACATATATTACAAACACTTGGAGAAAAGTTGCTGAAACACCAATTTCTCCGTTGTTGAAACACCGGTACTTGTGAAAAAGTTTCTGATACACCAATTTCGGTGTTGCTGAAACACCAACCTTTTCTGCAACGACATTATATTTTTAGCACATTGTAAACATGAGGAAGCTAAAGTGAATGGAGGAGGGAAGCCAGAAGGTCTAGCGAGTGTTGAGGAAGCCGAAGCTCAAGCGAGCGAGGAGGAATCCAAAGAGCCATTGAAGAAGCGGAAACGAATGGACAAAGGCATGAGAATGTATAAAACAGTAAAAACATAGAACTGTTGTTATTGTTGGTGTTGTGAAGAACCAGAATGTATGGTGGTAGAAGCAACAAAGGTGGTTAAGCGTTGTATGAAGTTGTTGGTGAACACTGGTGAAGGCTGCTACAGCTGTTGAATGTTGTTGAAATACGCTGGAGGAAATAGAGGCCATGTGAGGGTCCAACAGAATAGAAAGAGGGTGCAACATAATAGAAAGAGGGATGAAGGACCAATAGGATAGTAGGCAGTCGAAGGGGAGAAGCAACCAGCAGAGAAACAATCATACTGAAGCATTCACTGTGACAATGAGAACATAAGCTTGAACTGAAAGTTGTTCTTTATACAGAGGTTAGTGCAGCTAAAAGTAGACTGACTAAAGTTGTGTGAATACATTATCAGTGAGAAAAAAAAGGCTATTGGAGACTATGTGTGGGCAGTGTGCAGAGTTGTAAAGACTCATTCTTAAGAAGACTGGTTGTCATTGATACAGTAGCCTGGGAACTACAGTGAAGCTGTAAATAGACAGAACTCAAGAGAGAAGAGTTCTGAGAGCAAAAGATTACTATCAAACAGTGCCTTGACAAGATAGGATTGGAGTCCTTGGGGCTGGTGCCTCAAAATCAAGAAGGATTGGAGTCCTTGGGCTGGTGCCTAAGAAGTAAGGAGGATTGGAGTCCTTGGGGTTGAAGCCTCAGCAGTAGGAAGGATTGAAGTCCTTGAGAGTTTGTGCTCCTAAGTCCAAGATTGGTGTCTTGGCAAAATAGAGTTGGTGCTCTGGAGGTTGGAGCCTCACCAAAGTCTAAGTTGGAGCTTGGCAACTGATTGCAACCATCTATATATTGTATCTATTTTACTGCACAGTTTATATTAATAAAAGCATTTATTCTTACTTTTCATCTTGTGTTCTGAATATATATGTTTTAACTGGTAAATCAATAGTGGGAAAAAGAAATAATGATTCACCTCGCCTCTCAGTATTTCCAACACTGAACTTCAAGGAATCCATAGGAAATAAAAAAAGATATAATTGATAAGGTGATGAATAAGATCGAACTAAAGGTCCACAAGATAGGAAATAATTTGTGCCATTTAGTTGGTACCCAGATAATAGATGAAATCTGGCATAATACTACATATTTTGTGCTTAACATCATGAAGATTGTTAGTAATGGATGTTCTGTAGTAGAGTGCTTGAACATGATGAATCCTAGTTTTAATACTGAAAGATGATTTTTTTTCCCTGTATAAAATGATTTCTTTAACTATATTTTGACTATGATTAATGAGGTGGTTGACATGTGATTTTAGATGAAGAGAGTCATCGTGGATGCTCGTTTGCAGCCCTAGTTGTTGCAGCACCCCGTGTGAAGCAGCCCCACTGCACCTCAGTAGCCTCCTACTGCTGAGGTTTGATCCACAGGCTACGGAAGGAGAGATCGTAGTTTCAGCCAGTGTTTTTCACTCCCAGCTCCCAACATTTTGTAGCCACCCTCAGCGGGAATTCTGCTGCCGAGGTCTGAGCAACATGGACCAATCAAAGGATGAAGACCATCATTTAGATCATCAGCAAGAAACTAAAGTAACAACAAAATCCTTTACCTCCCTTATCTCTGCAATGGGTCCCGCAAAGATCCGACTATCAGTTTCAAAGTTTATTAAAAGAATGGAAGAAATACCATAAATATCTCTTCCTCCTGCACTCCCAAGAAAAGAAGCACTCTCCCTGGTAGAACGAGGATTAGTAGGGAAGTTTGTTGGGTTGTGGCCATAACCCAAGACTGTCCAAAAATGGGTAGAAAGAAACTGATCTGCATCAATAAATGGGAAAATCTCAATCAGGTTCTATGGTAAAGGGTACTACACCTTTCATTTTGAAACCAAAGAGGAACGAGATCTGATATTCAGGAACGGTTCGTACTTTATGAATATAAGGGGACTCTATTTGAGCAAATGGACACAAGACTTTGATCTAAAAATGGATGTTCCAAATGTTGTACCTGTATGGGTTAGATTGCCGCATCTTCCCCTCCACGGCTAGGGAGACGATTCAGTTAAAGCCATAGGAAGCGCTGTCGGGAAATACATAGACAGATGCGAGCCAAAAGAAAACATGCATGCATGCACCCAAATCTGTGTAGAAGTGGATCTAGGGAGAGGACTCCTAGAAGCTATCAAAATCAAAGTGGATCAATGGATGCACATACAATAGTTGGACTACGAATAAATTCCCTTAAAATGCAAGGTATGTCATGAATATGGTCATTTTGCAAATATATGTACAAAAAATAAACAAAATGAAAGTGAAAAGATAGAAGATCAGGAAAATAAATGGGAACAGGTCAAACAAAAGAAGACAATTAATAAACAATCAACCCAACCAACTATGCAGCCCACAACATCCATTGAAGCTCTCCCTCTCTCACCAAAAGCAGACTTCGCTAACCATAATCCCTTTGATCCCTTGGACCCTTCAACCCCCCCATCCCTCGGGCCCAAATCTAGATCTAGATCTAGAACCCCTCACTCTCCCAATCCCCCACAATCTCCTCACTCCCCCAAATTTTCAACTCACCTCTCTCCTCCCCCTCAGTAGACAGAATTCTAACTAGAAAGCAAGCAAAGGAAGTATTTCCAAATTCAGAAAACCAAAAAAAAGTTGGAAGAAAGACAAATAAAGAGCTAAGGGATGAAGCAACAGCAAAAGAAATGGCTTTAGGAATGCAGCAACCTATGGATACTTTCCTAGGGAAAAGCACAAGAAACATGGAGAAAAGCCATCAAAAGGGGAAGGAACCATGCACCACCCAACAAGTAAATAATGATAATAGTATCTTGGAATTGCAGAGGAATGGGGACACCTATTAAAGAAAATGCAACAAGAGATATACTGACAAAAGAAAACCCAAATATCCTTATGATTCAGGAGACAAAAGCAAACAACCAATAATTTGAAAATATTAAAAAAAAGTTTAGACACTATGAAGGAGAAGCAATCCAAGCAGTAGGAGCATCAGGAGGTATCTGCACAATTTGGAAAAAAGGAATATGGGAATTAACCCAAAAAAAAAATATCAACATTAGATATTAACGGATCTAAGGCAAAGCAGTACAAAAGAGAGATACAGGGTCATAAATATATATGCCCCCAACCTCTGTAAGAGAAAGAACAATGCTAGGCCACACTGAAGGGAGCTTTACAAGATACACAAGCCGGGACAATAATTCTAGGAGGAGATTTAAATCTGGTAAGAAGTACAGAGGAAAAGTTTGGATGAATTTATCAAGCGGATCAGTTTAGGAATTCTTTAGAAGAAATAATGGAGCAGCATAGCCTTTCGGACATCCCTCCAAATAATGGAAAATATACCTGGAATAAAAAAAGAGTGGGTAAAAGTAATATAAAAGAAAGGTTGGATAGAATTTTGGTTCAAGAAAACATAGCAACGGTGTATATCTCTATCGAATCAAAAATCATTCACACCACAACTTCTGATCATAAACCAGTTGTAATCACATTGGGCAAAATGGAAAATCAAGGCCCACTCCCTTTTAGGTACAACTCAACCTCGGACAACACAAAAATCAGCGAATTAGTTAAAATAGCATGGGAATCAAGAATATTAGGCTCACCACAGTACATTTGGGAGACAAAATTAAAAAATGTAAGAGATAAGCCAAAGGAATGGGCAAGACTAAAAAAAAAGAAAAAAGAGCTACAACAGAAAATGTACAACATGCAGGCTGAAAAAGAAGGTAAAGAAGAAAGCAAGCAAGATTACCTAAAAGAGAAAGAAATCTTTTGGGAAATATATAGGGAAAACATGAGAGAAGAAGAAGAGGCCAAATTGAAATACATAAGCCTATGGCTTTAGCAAGGGGACTAGAACACCTCTTTTTTTCATAACTCTATGAAAATCAGAAGAGCAAGAAATCAGATAGAAAAAATACAAGTGGAAAACCAAGAAGCCAAAGGAGCGAAAAAAAACAAAACAAAACAAAACAAAACAAAACAAAAAAAACAAAACAAAAAAAAAAAAAAAAAACAACACAACAACAACAAACAAAAAAAAACAAAAAAAACAAACCAAAAAACAAAAACAAAACAAAAAAACAAAACAACAAACAGAAACAAAAAAACAAAACAAAAAAAAAAAACAACAAAAAAAACAAAACAAAACAAAAAAAAAAAACAAAACAAAACAAAACAAAACAAAACAAAAAAAAAACAAAAACAAAACAAAACAAAACAAAACAAAACAAACAAACAAACAAACAAACAAAACAGCTTACAAGCACTTCAAAAACTTACTTTCAGCCAGAGAAGAAATGGCTAAATATGAAGAAATTTTGTAGCACACAAAAAGAAAAATAAAAAAAGAACAAAACAAAGATATGTGCAAGGATCTCACAGAAGAAGAGATAGTGGAGGCCATATGGAGTCTGCACCCAGATAAAGCACCTAGGCCAGATGGATTTACAATAGCTTTCTTTAGAAATCATTGGCATACAATCAGAAATGAATTTTTAAGAATGGCGAAGAATGTATTCAAAAAATAAATAAATGGGAAGTCACACAAAATCCTCCTATCTTGCTCTAGTCCCAAAGGAATCAAACCCCTCCACCTTTAATAGGTTTTGGCCCATCTCTCTATGCAATTCCTCTTATAAGATAATAACAAAAATAGTGGCAAATAGAATCAAGAAAGTGCTACACCTAATTATATCAGAAAATCAAGGAGGGTTCATCCCAAATAGACAAATCATAGACAATGTTATAATAGTTGAAGAAGTTGTCCACTCTAGTATTCTAAAGCAAGAAAAAGGTATGATAATCAAATTAGATATGGAAAATGCTTTTGATAGAGTCAGCCACCCATACCTAATGGTTGTTCTCCAAAAACTGGGCTTCTCAAAAGAAATAATAGAAGTCATACAGGAATACATCTCTACCCCCTAGATCACTCCCCTCATAAATGGAAGACCCAGTGATTTTTTCCAAAGAACAAGAGGCCTCAGGAAAGGCTTCCCTCTCTCCCCATTTCTTTACATGATATGGCAGAAGCCTTAAGCATAGCATTGGAAACTCAGAGAAAAGAAAGAACTATCACTGGGCTAAGAATAGAAAAAGGAATAAAAACCATAAACCATTCCTTGTTTGCGGATGACACATTGTTGCTGGGAGGATCATCAACAATAATAGCAAGAAGATTCAAAAAACTTCTTGATGAATTTCTACAGGTGTTAGCTGGGATATTAAATAATACAAAATGCAGGATCTATGGGTGGAATATTCCGTCTAGAACCATGCAAAGGATTTCACAAATCATGGAAATCCCAGCACAGGAAAATTGGAATCACTTTTTTTACCTAGAACTACCAATATCAAAAGAGAGCATGAAGGCAGAAATATGGACAAAAAGGATTGAAAAAATGCAAGACAGGATAAAGAATTGGGGAATGATGTGGCTAAATATGGCTGGAAGGGTGATATTAATTAAAGCTTTCCTTGCTGCATTACCGATCTATCAATATGCAATAATCATGGCACCGACAAGTGCCCACAAATGGATGGAATCAAACCTAAGAAGTTTCTTATGGCAGGGTGGGAAGCAAGAAAATAAAAATTTCAGCTTGGTCCGATGGGAACAAGTGGTGCTACCATATGAACAAGGAGGCATGTCCATTCGATTACCTAGGCTCATGAATGTAGCTCTGGGAATGAAAATAGTTTGGAGACTCATAACAAGAAAATAGAGCTAGTGGATAAAAACCCTCATCAATAAATACATGGATGGCTCTAAAGAAAAATTGCTAAAGGGAAAAATACCAATAAGACAAAGCACCCAAGTATGGAAGCTAGTTAAAAAAGTAATCCCTCTAATGAGCAGACACATCTCCAAAATCCTAGGTAATGGAAAAACAATATCAATTTGGGAGGATAGAATCATGGGAAGAGACCCAATACAGGATCATCCAAAAACTAAAGACATCCAAGATTAGATGAAAGGAAAAGGATTCAACACTTTACATTCAATCTCCTTGTGGAATCAAAAGGAATGGCAGGAATGGAACATCCCAGCAATCCTAGCAAACCTAGAAGGACAATGGAAAAAAATCAGGAAGCACTTAAAAGGGGCAGCACCAATTCACTATCATGAGGAAGATACTTACCTTTGGGACCCAAGTAATGGGCAATTCACAGTCAAAACTGGATATTAAATCCTCCAAGATCAAACCAATCAACAAGACTGGGATGCTTGGAAAATAGCACGGAAATCCGGAAGTTTACCAAAGATTTCATTTGGACTGTTTTAAAAGGAAAAATCCTGACCAGTGAAAATTTAAAAAAAGAGGCTTCCAAGGGCCTTCACGATGCCCCTATGTTAGCAGGCTGAAGAAAATATTCAACACTTATTCCAAGAGTGTAAATTCTCAGGAGAGCGTTGGGAACAGATGATGAGCCCACTGGAAACAAATATAAATCTTGAAAAACCATTGCTAGAATTTCTTAAATCACTAGAGAAAGCCTACCCATACGCAACAAAGAAGAAAGCCACAATTCTAAGAATATGGAAATGTATCCCAACATTTCTATGTTGGCAAATTTGGCTGACTAGAAATAAGTGCATCTTCAAAAATCAAAGTCCAAGAATTGGGAAAACATCATCAAAAACATGGGGCCTAGCTGCTGAAATCCTCAATGAAAAAGGAATTACACCAATGAACTACAATATCCTCCAACAAGAAGAAAGACACTGGCTCAGCAAAGCCATAATAAACAACAATGGCCAAAAAGGACAGAGAAAAGAAGACTCAGGAAAAAATTGGAAATTAAGAATGACAGAAGAGGAAATTAAAAGCTGGAAAAAACTTCAGAATAGACATTGTTTGCATTTTGATGGAGCCTCTAAGAATAACCTGGGAAAGGCAGGAGCAGGGGGAATAATTCTCGATCCAAATGGGAAAAAAATTGTCACCTATGAATGGGGACTGGGACAAACTTCAAACAACAAGGCTGAAGCTTACAACTTGCTAATGGGGACAAGAATGATTAAAAAAAGAGGAATCCAAAATCCAATCATTTTAGGAGATTCAGCCATCATAATCGAGGCAGTGGTTCAAAACAAAAGTCCAAGCAATGAATTTATGAGTAGAATCATCAAAATAATTAGAAGGAACTTAGAAGGTTCTGGCAATGTAACCTTCAAACATATATTGAGAATACATAACTAGCAGGCGGATCACCATGCAAATCAAGCAGTGGAAAAGAAGGAACAAAGATTCTGTGAGAACCAAGAAGAATAATATCATTCAATGCCATAATCTCCATCGAAAATGATAAGACTAAAGTTCTGTAAAATCAAGGGACAAAGCAGGATGAATAGGGAAAAAAAAAAGCAAAAATAAAAAAGCACAGCAAATCAAAGGATGCACAACCCAAAGGAAAATTAGAAAAACACAGACAAGCAATAGAAAAATCATGACAACATGGATCTTCGCGTTAAAGAAGGAAATCATGTTCACAAGGCTCATGAGGAATATCATTGCAATGGAGGAAAACGTGATAGAAAATCCAGGAAGGACGATAGCACTCAAGTGACATCCTCCAAACGCAGTTCATGGGATGATCGAATTGGCTATAAGAGCAATGGTAGGCCAATAAACAAGAAGCAAGTCTGTGTGAATAGAGAGTCCTCCGTTAAGCGCAGAGTGAATTTGCTCGATCTAAATTTCTCTTCGCCACTCATCCCAGCCTCAAAAAATTGCTCTAAGAGCCCCATGATCACTAGCTCTTGGCTCTCTGTCTTTTTCCAACTTGTCAAGCAATCCCTCACCACAGTTGATCTCTATTTCTTACCATCCCCTCCATATTTGCAGGTTCTCTCCGAGTCCAATAGTCACCTTGGCCACATCTCGTGCATTCTGCTCTCAGATAATCGCTCCCAGCACCCTGTGATCACTAACTCTCGGCTCTCTATCTTATTTTAGCTCGTCAAGCAAGCCTTCATCTCAACTGATCTTTGTTTCTCACCATCCCCTTCATATCTGCAGGTTCTCTCTCAGTCCAATAGTTATCTTGGCCACATCTCGTGCATTTTTCTCTTCACCTCTCTTCAGCCCATCATTCAACAATCATCGCAACAAGGAAAAATTTCCGCAGTCAATTATCAACCCCTCCCTATCCGCAGGCCCCCTCTCAGTTCTTTATACACCTTGGCTACATCTAATACAGCCACTCAAAAGACTCAGGACAATGGTTAGAAAAATAGAGCAGCAAAGGACCACATGATTGCAGACAGTAGTAGCAAAGCAAGAGGAAGGAACCATCAAATGGAGTTCAACCCCATCGAAAAGGTAGCCAGGAATGATTCATGCCCAACATGCAAAGGAAACAAGATCATGATACACTAGCTGCAAGAGTCACTTAAGGATCTTAGAATCGAAATGAGAATGGAATACAACTTTCAAAAGAAAAATATGGCAGTGCAAAAAGAGGAAATAATGGCATTGAAAACTAAGTGCAAGCATCTGGAAGAAGCAGTGGAATACTACAAAAACAAAACTATGAGCAGCGAAGGAGAGAACTCGGTCAACAACAACAACATGAATCCAGTAGCCCATGAATACTCAGTCTATAAGCCATAAATCCCAGAGAATACATGTTATGTAAATTTAGTTTCTTAGTAGGTCAATTTGTCAAGCAGTACACTAGAATAGCTAAAAGAATATCTGAAGTTTTGAAATCAAGCATAGGAGATGGGACTGTGCTCCTATCTCACTGCTTAGTCTTTTATCTCAATATAGCTGAATGTAATAGGAGCTTTCTCCATGACGTTTTTTGGTAATATATCAACTAACTGATCTTGTTAAAAAAAAAATGCTTCCTTTAACTATCAATAAAATATATTACATATTAGTAATGTCACACAAAATGGTGCGCAATTGGGCAGCCTCAGCAATTGAAAAAGCGGTGTGAAAAGCCCTAATATCTATCAAAAATTGCCCAAAAACATAAAGCCTATCAAAATTGACACATGGACATACATTTTAGAAGCAACCTTTCTTAAAAGCAACTTGACATTAAAAAAAAATCTATATATATATATATATAATAAAAATCCTTGCCATAAAGGCACAAAATCAGTGTTCACACATTTCCAAAAAAATCTCTAACTATCATGATGAAACTTGCAATTAAAGGGGTATCTTCTTTGTCATTAGAAATGGTCCCCAACCATCATTAGTTGGATAACCATTTGTGATAATGTAAATTAAAACATTGCTAACTTGATAAACATCTTTGGGTTGGCTTCTTGTCCTTTTAAATAACAAGGGAAAGTGTTAGCAACTTATCAATCCAGGGCAGTGGTGGAGGGCTACATGGCCTAGCTATGGTGATGCTCACCTTTAGTGATCAACTCAACTAGCTCCGTTCCTTGGCCTTCTACTACAACTTTGTGATTCCCTAGAGTAAGCAGAGGGAGTATGAGAGCCAATAGAATGTTTCCTACTCATAATGCAAAGAGACCCCCTAAATATTTTTTCAATTGCATAGATGTGGCACATCCCACTAACTTTTGCATTTGAAAAATAATTTTCATGTAAATATTAAAGACAAGCATAAGTAAGTTCTTTGTTTACCCAAGTAAAAATTTGAGCATCTCGACCATTGTTAAACTCTAAACAATAATTATTTCTTTTCTTACACACAGGAAATAGAATTCCAGCTCTAATAACCTATTGAGCTCTAGGGAATTTGATGGCCTAAGACACATTGTACCCTAAGAGAGAAACCAATTAGGAAATGGGTGTAGTGAGTATTACACACCCAAGTGAATAACCTCTAGGAGAAATTTTTCTCCAATTTTATTCGCTGACATAACCTAGTGAGTGTTATTCACTAACATGTATTTTGTAAAGGCCTTGACCTTGTTCCAATTCAACTCCATCCATCAGATTGTAGAGGATTGCAAGCCTAATTTCATGAAGAGTAAGTTGAGGATGATCACCTTGACTTGCTCGATGACATGTCTATGAAGATTGGCTACCTTGAACTTTTTTTCTGCTTAGGACTAGAGACGCATTCCCATGTCTGAGCATCAAAAATATCTTTGATATTGTTAATGCCTCTTTTGAAAAATGAAAGGACCAAGAACCATGTCGTCTTGACTTTTATTTCATAAAGTAGCATGAGGCCACCATAAAGAGTGATCATTCAAAATAAACCATTTTCAAAGCCTTGAGATTTCCATTTCAATCTTCTAAACCCACTAAATGATCCAAGTAGTAAAAGTCCCTTTCACACTCACAATGGTTGGGTTAACAGTCAAAGTTTGTAAATTTATGCTCTGTGGGTGTGACCTCTATTGTTTTGCATCTGTAGCAACTTGCAGGACTGGAAGTAGTTAGGCACCAACTTCATGTAAGGGTTACAGTGGTAGAGGTACTCTTATTATAGGCTCACTAGATGAAGGGCCTTCAAAGCTCAAATAAAGAAGAACAAAACTGAATCTGCAACAAATATGTCAAACGTTCACATAACTAGGACTCCGAAGTCATATCCGTTTCCTACTTGATAGATCTTTTGCAAATATTTATGAGTAAGATCCATCGTATTTATGGATACATTTGCATAAACAATTTATGTACAATGCATTTAGCATACTTGACAAAATATCCAATTTAATATATATATATATATATATATATATATATATATATATATATATATATATATATATTATATATATATATATATAATATATATATATATATATATATATATATATATAATCTTTGAATATTATTTTCTGCAAATATGTATGAGTATTTGTACCATGCAGTTAGCATGCTTGAAAAATCTCCAATTTTTTCTACAAAAATATAAAATCTTTTGTTTGAATGTTACTAGACTTTAGTGTGGGCAGATTACAAGAAATGCGATTGGAAAAAGGATGGGGAAACAATGCAGAGAATGTCTTGGATATGATTCATTTGTTGTTGGAGATCCTTCAGGCACCTAATCCATCGACTTTGGAAATGTTTCTAGGAAGGATTCCTATGATTTTAAATTTTGTGCTTCTTTCACCTTGTGGTTATTTTGGGCACATAGTTTTAGGAATGCTAGAAATTGGTGGACAAGTAAACAAACTTTTTATAATTGCAATGCCCATTCCATGATATCCTCTCTTTATTATTTGATTGTATTTTGAACTTATAATTCGATTTTGTTTTGTCTTTTAACTATAAAATTGAAAATACTTGGTATCATATCCATTGAAATAAGATCCAAAACCTGAAGATAATATTAGTATTATCATTGTTTTATGTTAAAATATTTGCAAATTCAAAGTTTGTAGATATAAAAGATAATAAAAAAATGTCAATGCCTCCGTTTGATTGTTACTTGACTCTAGTGTGGGCAGGTTACAAGAAATGTGATTGGGAAAAGTATGGGGAGACAATGTAGAGCATGGCTTGGATATGATTCATTTGTTGTTATGAAACCAGCTCACAAAAATATAGAAAAGAAAGATCAACGCCTTAGAAATCAGCCTCTTCGAGGGGGCAACCTCCTTTGCATTACACAAATGAACAATTCTTGGATGATACAAATGACAAGACCTCCTTTCTATATATAGGAGTCTAAGGGGTCATAATATAATGAGAGCCGACATAACAATAATAATGTAAGGCACAATAATAACAATATGGGGACTACATGGGCACAACAATATAATAAGGGGGTTGTACTAATAACAATAAGGGGTTACACTAGTAGTATAGGGACCTAACATTTGTTGTTGGAGATCCTTTAGGCACCTGAGCCATTGACTTTGGAAATGTTTCTGGTAGGGATTCCTTTGGTTTTTAATCTTGTGATTCTTTCACCTCATTGGTTATTTTGGGAAAGAAAATGTTTTAGGAATGCCAGACAAGACATCAGTGGACAGGTAAACAATTTTTTTATAATCACAATGTTCATTCCATAATATCCTCTCTTTATTGTTTAAATGTATTTTGAACATTTTTTTTTTTTTTGTCTTTTAACTATGAAATTGAAAATATTTTATTTCATGTCCATTTAAACAACCAACACTTGAAGATGAAATTAGTATTACATGATACTGATTGAAATCCTTTTAGTTGTTTTGTGTTAAAAGATTTTCATGACTATTAGAAAAGTTTACTTTCGTGTTGTTATTTGAGCACATGTTGTTTATATACTTTACCAAGTTCATGCGTTAGAAAATGAAATGTTGTTGTGAATAAAATGACAAGGATTAGACATCACACCTCAGATTATTTTTTTTCACAAGTTATCTACAACTTTAGATTTTTAGCATGTAAATTAGTTGGCATGATTGTGCCTTAAGATTTCCCTGAAGGTTGAATGCTAAGTTACTAAAGTGTTCTTTTGTATGGTGACATTTTATTTTCTTTGTTTATACAGGTCCTCTAGCCACAGAGTGGCCACTATCACCCAACTGAAGAAAACTTATTCGAGTTTCTTGCTTTTATGGGGAAAAATGGCTTTGACATTGCTGATGTTGAAGTATATGTCGTATAGATCCTTTATAGTCTACTTTAGTTTATATTCTAGTGTTCATCACCTTTCATGCCTTACACTCTGCACTGTATCTTCTTTTGTTTTCAGAAAAAGAACTCAATATTGATGGCAAGAAGCAAGAATTGAAGAAAGAGGATAACAATAACACTAGAGCGGCAAATGAAAAAAGAGAGATAGAAGAGAATCGTTCTAGTGATACCTTTAGAGTCAATATTCCACATAAGACACACACATAGATACTGATGGTCAAGTCTTCAAAGTTGGTGAATTCAGCTGTAATGCCTTGGCAACACAATGATAATGTTTTGAAGTGATGAAACAACATTTCATGTGTAAATTGTAGTCCAACCAATATTAAGTTGGAAACTATATTGTAATGCTTGACATTTTATATAATATAATTTATGTGGTTGAAATTATTTGTAGTTGCACTTGATATTGTTTAGTATTGTAATTAACATATGTAACTTTGCATTTTTATATTAAATGAACATGCATATTGTATACTTTATTTATTTATTTATTTTTAATTTAGTCGCAAAACCATACTAATTAATTTATGTCGATTAATAATTAACACATAAAATCAATCTAAAAGTATTAATTTAGTAGTTTATATTAATTAATGATAAACACAAATAAAATGAATATATGAATATATTAGTTGTTTATAATGATTATTAATGAAACTAAATGAAATGAATATAAACTACTAAATTAGTTGTTTATATAATGAATATGAAACTACCAAAAAAAGATAAGTGACTAATGACGACTAAATTTGGCATATATACTACTATTAGTAACTAATTTACAGTATCTTATGACACGACCAAAATTTAGTTATATTTCTTTGGTCATTATTTTGTTTCAAACAATGACTAAAATTTGCATATAAATGACTATTAGTAGCTAATTTATAATATTTTATAACATGACCAAAATTTTAGTCATATTTATTTGCCCATTAATTGGTTTTTTCGGGTGATCATATAGTAATATATTTTATTGTATATTTGGTCATTAATTGTGGTAATTAATGACTAAATCAATGACTAAATTAATGACCAAATTAATGACTAAATATACTACTAGCCAATGAAATTGAGACAACCAATTAATGACTAAGTTAAAAATGACTAAAAGTTGGTCGTGTTATAAGATACTATAAATTAGCGACTACTCGTCACCGACTAAAAAATGGTCATTTATATGAAAATTTTAGTTGTTTTTTTAGTAACTAATTGGTCATTTTGTACTAGTGTTATGTTATTGAGATATTTGGTGGGCTTGTCCCCAAAAGTATTGTTATTATGCACATTATTTTATTTTAGGGGCTCAATTAGGCCAATTTAGCTAAATTGAATCTATTAGAGAGTGTATATATAGAAGTGAGATTATTCATTTTGAGCATTGTCACTTGGATTCGTTTATTTTCTCTTGTGAAATTTTCGCTATCCATTTTGGAGGACGAGTTTGGATGTTATGGATGAATTTTGATGTTTGGATATTGCTTTCTTGTCTTGGAGCTTCATTATTTGCATAACTTGATGATTGGATATACTCTTTTATACATGTAAGTACTCTTTTAATGCTTATTCTTGTCATTTACTTTTGTCATATGAATGTTGTTGGGATTTTCGTTATACAAATCTGAAATTTACTACTACTCTATATGAAATTGTTGGATTTTCTTATCTTTCTAGAGTTGCATCATGTCATGGGCCATGTATGAATGGGTGAATGTTCCAAGAGGTAATTTTTTGTTAAATACATCTCGGTAAGTCATCATTTATTTCAAACTGAAGTATAAAGTCCTTGTAGCAGTTGTTCTCATGCTCTAAATGCCATGTGAAGTTTTTGAAAGCCTCCTTGATTGGGTGAATTCTTCCCAAACCATAAATTCTCCTTGACTCCGTCTCTGCCAAAGGAAAAGGAACTAATCCTCCATTGGTGACCATTTTCAATGATTATTCTTTTCACCTCCCTCTTTCTCTAGGCCTAACCTACATAGGTCACCTAGGGCATCAATTATCTCATAATATAGCCATCCAAACACTTCGATTTTTGGTTCACAAATACGTTAAGATTTTCTCTAAAGGCCCTCCAAATTTGAAGCAAATGCGACAGTGGGATATCGAGATATAACAAGCCCTAGATCAAGGACCATTTATTGCCCTAGTTTTCCCTTGGCTAATGTCCTCATTAGAATCATTGAATTCAAATCTCAAAGAAAATTTTATCCTTTGATCCTCTTCTCCTCCCTAATTAGGTCAAACCCGTCATTGGGTGATCAACTCCATATCCTTGACCTATTTTTGGGTCTGCTTGGTCCCTTGTTGTCCCACAACCTATTGATGCCAATTCCACAAAGATCACACCAAGACCAATTCTTCCTTGAGCTATTTGGTGGGCTTGTTGCCAAATAAAGCCATATAATTGAGTCTCTCTTGCCAATAGGCCTTAAGAATCACTCCTTTCCCTCTCATTGTTCCATTCATCTAGTGATTCCCCCTTATACTAGGTCTCCTCCCATTGGTAAAAGTCTGTAAAGAGCAGGGAGCTTTAGCTGGGGTGATAGTGGGCTATCGCTCCATTGTTTCCCTTGACCTAGCATTTGTTCTATAGGATCCCCTACTAGGACCCCTTCTAGTTTGAGCGGTAACATTTTAGCGTCGTTGTTGGGGAGGAAGAAAGTCTACCTCCCTTATGGATCATTAAGGAATTGGTTCATTAACAACAATTCAATATTCCTCAGACGACTCCATTCATTATCCAAACCCCTAGTTTACCTAAAGGTGAAAACATTCCTCCTCTAATTAGGGCCGCTGCAAGAAGGGGAGAACAAACTCCATCACCTGTTAGAACCACTCTTCTCCCTGAATTTGAAAAGGTCAGTCATCCTATCTTAAATATGGAAACTGGTTGTAGCACTAACCCAAAACAAGACCAACCCAAAATGACGAAAAGTGAAAGGCATTTGGTTAGTGTATTTTCCCCTTTGAAATTTAGTGATGACCCCAAACCTTTATGTGAGAAATACAATAATTGGTTGCCCAAGTTCAAAAGTGATGCTACCATAAGTGCCCACGACTTTGTTGAAGAGTTTGATTGGAATATGTATCCTAGGTTGATATTTTATGAGGATAGGCTCATGATTCTTTTCACTTTGTCTCTTGAAGGACAAGCGAGGGAATGGTACCTTAGTCTTTTCCCAACATGCATAGAAGGCTCTGACCAATTTGAGAACATGTTCATGAGAAGATGGTCATGTAATGCACAAGGAACCTTCAACATTGAGAAGTTTTATCAAGTAACTAGGGGAAATGAAGACATCCAAGAATTCAACCAAAATTTTTGTAGGGTAGTTAGGGATATCCTTGACCACTTGAAACCCCCTAATTCTAACATTCGCGACAAATTCATCAAAGTTATGGGTGGCCACCTAACTTATGCATTAGGGGACAAGAAACCTTCAACCTTGGCTGAGGTTAAACAGATAGCAATGGAATTTGAGGAAAACTTACGAATCTCCAAAATGGATGCTAATGACCACCCCAAGGCTAAAGTAGAGGTCAAGAAGGAAAAATCCAAATATCAACACGAAGAAACCCTACTAGTACTTCTCGAGAAAATGGAAAATATTAGCGAATAAATGAATTCACAAGATAGGTTGTACATGAACAAACTCACTGCCTTGGAAAGGGCCCAAAAATATAGCTATATCCCAAAAGGAAAGAATTTCCCTAAGAAACAAAATGAGGAAGACAAGCCAACCTCATCACAAGTTTCCAACACTGTGGCTCCAATTAATGCAGTTGAGTAAGATTCATCTTCCGAAGATGAGCAACGTTATGAGGATGAGAGTGATGATGAAGAGGTTCATGAGCAGGCTAACCTTGTAGAATCATAAGCCTTCAACATTTTGCTAAGGGGTTCATACATTCACCCTCCCATTAGTGAGGTCACCATCAAAGAAGAGAAGGAAGAGCCAATCCTTAATGTTGATGATAGTGGAAGATTCAAAGGGGTTCAATATTAATGAAAGGACAATAATAAATACCCCACAACCTCCAAGGAACCCAACAAAGAAAACTCAATTCCCAAGTAGGTCCCTCATAAAGAGCCTCTCCCTAAAGACCCCCGTAAGAAAGATCTTCTGAACAAAGACAATCCCAAAAAGGATCCTAAAAAGAAAGAGACCATAAATAAAAAGGATAAGAGAAAAGAGGTCAGACTTGACATTGATCTAGAGACTGCTATAGGGGAAATAATTGTGACATTTCCATTAAAGGAGATTGCAAAACTTCCCCGACAACAATGGAAAATCAAGAAATCCCTGGGCTTTGAAGAGGAAGAATTATTCGAAGACTTGCAAAACATTCACCTTTCATATTTAAACCCACGACATGATCCATTCTTGCTTATCTTAGCCATAAATGACCTTTTATTACATAAGTTCATGTTAGATTCAGGGGCTTCCGAGAATATCATGCCACTAAAAGTCATGAAGCAATTGGATCATAACATCACTCAACAATATAAAAAGGTTTATGGGTTTAACTCTAAGCGTGTAGAAGTAGAGGGCCTCATAAGAGATCTTAAGGCTTCTTTGGTTATGAACTCCGATATATCATTTCTTATGGACATTGTGGTCATAGATATCCCTGATGTATGGGGCATGCTGCTATCAAGGAAGTGGGGAGCCACTATTGGGGGTCATCTCCAAATGGACTTGTCATATGCCACTATCCCACAATCTGATGGAACCCCCTTCATTCTTTATAGAGAGTCCACATACTCGACTCATGTGGTCAAGCGAGGTGCAATCCCACACTACAAGAGACATGAGATTGATAAATCTTCTCCCATTCTCCCTTCACAATAAGTTTGTATTCTTAAGCGACCAAATCACAAAGAAAACAAAAAGTGGAAGCATAAAAGGGAATGCAAGGTCGGGGAAGTGGTATTGGTAGATAAAAATCCAATGGCTATCAAGATTCATGGGAAAGTTGGGGAGGATTATTACTACATTGTTAAACTCAACGACGAACTTTGGCCACAACTGGTCAAGTTAAGTCATATCACCCCTTTCCTTGATACTTGATACTTGACATTGTATTATATGCATGTTAAGGAAGGGTGAATTGCATGATGATTTTCTCATTAGAACTAACATCATATGTCATTTCTCATGGTGATCATAAGAGACTGCAAAAACATTATGCCCCATGTACTTGGTCTTTGACATGTACATGTAATAGGTCTGCAGTACCAAGAGATTGTTGGTGTTCTCATGACCTCTCGTTCAAGTAGCTTCATGCACTTTCCTGAGATCTCATGTCCCAGTTGAAGCAAGATGTTACCCACCACCTGTGGGTAGTGTATATAGGAGAAATTTTTTCTCTTAGATGGTCCTCATCTGGCAGCCAACAACCCCTTGCAACCACTAGATAGCTCAATGTAACCTCATCTCTACCAGCTGAGCCAGTCATGTGGTCCCTCGACCACTTGTTGCTGGCAGAAAAATTTACTTTGAAACTGACCCAGGGTTCGACCGAGGGTGCCAACAAAAGCCCACATAGTCTAGCATTTTCACTCCTTCAAGAAGAAGAAGAGTCTCACCCGAGGTGATCTGGAACCATGAAAGGATAAAGGGGATTTAGATCTAATTGATTATGCAACTTACACAACTACTACAACATTAATTCTTAACCATTCACTTTATATATTCAACAAGAGTTAAACATATGCATAAATTTTTAAAAGAGGGCCATAAATTACACAACTAAATGCTAGAATTCCCATCTTCCTTATATCATTAATCAACAGAGAACAATTTCGTTACATTCATCAATATTATGTCTTGTGACAATTATAGACTTGCGCATAGAATCAAAATCCATAGATAATACATAAGAAAAACATTGCAATCCAAGATCTTAAAACTGAATGATTCCATACATTAGACATCGTCTATTCTCCTAGCTCGATTTGAAATTTGTCTAAATTTGTTTCTCACTGTCTTTCGCTTTCTTTTATAGCCACACTTTCTTGATGTGATACCTCGCTTGCTTGATCCATGGTTTTCCAATACCTAGGGCCATCACCTTGGTTTTCTGTTGACTGTATCAAAATTGGCTCCTAGTTCTTCAACATGCTCCCTTATTTTCCGCTACGAGAGTTCTAAACCATCTAACTATCATTTTTGGTTTTTTGATGCTTTGTTTCTAGCATTGTCATCCAAAATGTCCTTCACAACTGTTATTCCTTCAGAAAATAAGAACCCAACATGCCTCGACCACATCCTATTGACTCGCCTTGAGTCAATGCATTGTTGTTGTTGCTTCTGAATCTATTGCGGGTTGGCTTCCACTACCTTCAGTTGCAGTGCCTTCAAATGACGGACCTCAACTCTGGAATAGTTTGAAGTGCACACTCCTTAAAACTTGTGAATTCAGAAACAAGGGAGTGCCATGAGTCCATAAGTGTGGAGGTGGAGATCTGTTGCCTGATCTTCAAAGCCCCATGATGCAAGTGGCCCAACCGATTGTGCCACAACTTGCCAACATCTCGGCTCTGCACCAACTCTGCTTTCATTCTCAGAGAAGCACAATCCTCTACATCCAACTTATATAGATTCTTCACCTGAATCCCTATCTTATTTACTTGATCCGTGGCTTTGTGTCGAAGGAAAGCCTTTCCTTTCGAGAAGATCACATCATAGCCTCTATCCTTAAGCATGGCAAGGGATACCAAGTTATTCTTCAGTTCGGGCACAAACATAACATTCTTCAAGGTGAGTGGAGCCCCATGCTCCCTCTGAAAAGTAACCATGCCCAACCCAGTAGCACTAGACCTCCCATCATCACCCACCTCGATGTGCATCTAGAGATCTTTCTCCTCTAGGTCACTAAATAACTCTTTGTTGCCAGTCATGTGGAATGAAGCTCCATTGTCTAATTACCATACACTTCCCATCATTTATGAAACCATGCATGCAATGAGAGAAAATTCCAATTCAAATTAAGAGGCCAAATATTTACCCATCGCTCACCCTGAGGACTTGTTCTTGGACTTCTTGAGTGGAAAATTTGTAGCAAAATGGCCCAACTCATGACAATCAAAGCACTTAACTTTCGTCATGCCTTTCTTCTTACCTCCATGGCAAGAATATGATTTGGAATGGGAATCTTTCCCTTTTCCCTTCTTCACCTTAATCACTAAGGCACAATTCTCTTCATCATCAGTCTTTGATGAAGAGCCATCCTTGGTGTTCTTCCTGATCTCCTCTTGCATCAAATATAACCACAGTCGTTCCCAATCTGGTAGCTTCTCCAGACCATTGACAGAGTCCTGATAACTATGCCAACTCTTTGGGAGTCCCATAAGAGCAAGACTTACCATATCGTCCTCGGTAACTGTGATTCCAACACTTCCAAGTTCATCATGACATTGAGTGAACTTGGTCAAGTATTTTGGAATAGTCTCACCTTTCTCCATTTTTATTTTTTGTAGTTTTTCATTCAATGCCAATTTCCTTTGGTCATTGATGTTCTGATACAAGTCCTTCAATGCTTTGCACATAGTATACAGAGTTTCATTCCCATGGATATTCGAGATAATGTGCCTCGAACTCCCTTAAGGATTATCCACCTCGCCTTCGCCACACACTTATTCCATTTGGCCATATTCTGTACATCCGATGTTGTTGGCTTACGGATGTCTTAATCAACCAATTCCTTCAAGCCATTAACCTCCAACACAACCTCCATTTTGTCCCTCAAGTCTATATAATTTGAGCTACCTTCCAAGGTATACTCGAGACGCAAATTGTATAATGCCATCTAAAGTGTGTGTTTTGTAAATTAGAATTTCACATGTAACCCAAAACTCAAAACTTAGAAACCTCCTCTAGTATATTGAATTCAGCTTTGATACCATTTAGAATTTCTTGTGATTCACAAGCTCATGCAATTTACTAAAGCACAGGATAAGAATCTACTTATACTTTCAACCAGCGGAAGCCACTAGATCAATGAAAACAATATGAACAAGAAGAAGACAAATCAATGGCAAATAACACAATAATTTTCCCTAGGGAAAGCCACAGCTCAAAACCATTCCTATTTGTATTCCATTAAATCAGAAATATGAGCCTACTAAGCCCCTATTTCCTTGCACAATTCCTAGGATGAATAACTTGTATTTAAAGGGAATTCATTCTTCTAAAACTGCTCAATCCAAACATCGGTCCTTCTCTGATTGCATGCATGATATTTACAACTCAGTAAATCATACAACTGATAGTACATTGTCCTTGCACTCTAGTCTCAACTGGGTCTTTCTCTAAATGAACATGCATGGGTTTCTCATGAAGGAATCTCAGTTAACTGGAGTAACAGTTGTGGATGCACCAGTGCACTAACTGACTGCTAGTCCTCTATTAGTTCCACAAATAGTTAGAACTAATTTAACTGATTATAACTCAATAAACTGAGTTATCTTTTACAGCTCAATTTAAACTCATATTATTCCCCTAAAATTTAGGGAGAAAATTTACATGACTACAGAAAGACTTCCAACTTGAAATTCCTAGATTAATTAAACTTAATTAACTATTAACAGGTTGCTATGAGAATAGAATTTGATTTTAATTCTTAGTTTAATTCAAGGACAAACTAAACTAGAATTTCTTGTTGCCATTTCTCAACAATTCAATGGGTAAACATGAGTCTTCAACTCATGTTTGTAGTTGAAATTTGTAGTCCTCAGATAGATATTTCTACCAAGGTTTTGAGCGTGTCAAACGAAGATCATATGCCAAAGTTATGACCCTAGGGAGTTGATGTACCGATTAACCCAAACGAGGCCCATAGTTTTGGCGCTTCATCTCCTAGGCTTAGGTTTAGGGTTTTCCATTGTTTCTCAATAATAAATAAGCATTTGAGCCTCATTGTAACACAGTTCATAAGCATGTAGCTGCCACATCTCTTCTCATAGATAAGCTACCATAGCTTGAGCTAGTTTATTTCCATTTTGTTTATAAGCATATTTCAGTTCTTTGATATTAATGAAATAAAGTGTTATTTCTGTTGCATCTTTGTATTTGTGGTTATCTCTGTATTTTGTTGCATTTTTGTTTAAGTTTGAATTAGAGATGGGACAACTACATGCCTCTTAACTATGTTACAATGAGGCTCGAAGGCCTATTTATTATTGATAAACAATGGATAATCCTAAACATCCAAAAACTTAACCCTAGGAGATGAAGTGCCAAAACTATGGGCCCCATTTAGGTAAATTGGTACATCAACTTCCCAGGGTTGTAACTTTTGTTGAAGAATCTAGGGAAATTAGATATAGTAGGATTCTTCTAGACTTGATAACAATTTGTGAAGCACTTTTGTAATTTAACTTGTTAGCTTGATCTTATTCTCTTGTTATTATTGTATGTGTGTTTACTTCATCAAACTGCTACCAAAACACAAGAAACAAGAACACAAGATATTGGCTTTCTGCCAGGACAAAAACCTCTCTCTCTTATAGAGGAAAACCCTTTTGTAAATTTCTCTTATTTAAGCTTCTATTGATCAATGCCAAACCCTAGGCCCTTGACAAGAATATCCTCCAAGCACAAGTCAAGTCCTTCCTTCTTCTGACACTTTGTTTCTCAAAACATCGTCCTCCTTCTCCTGGCACTTCATCCTTCTTCTTCTTCTGGCAACTGGTGATAGACCTTGTTATGTGAGCTCTAGAAGAGATACTTTATCTTTGATCCTTAGTGAGGTCCTTCACTTATGGAGATGCCTTCCTTCTTTTGACCAACTAAGCACCTTCTTGATGTGTAGTTGCAGACTTGATATGACAGCATTGTAGCCCTAGTTTCTCGCACATGTGCGAGGTTTCCTTGTGTATCTGGCTCCTTTTACCTTTGGTTGGGAGAGCCTCTTATTCGCTTGAGTAGGAGGCCTTATAGGCCTAAGTTTATAACCCAAACAAAATTGTGATATTGTTGTTGTAGGGACTGAAGACTGCCCTCCTTTTCTCGCATTGTGACAGAAACAATGGTGGCGGTCCAAGTTGTTTTTTACGAAATTTGATTTTGTTTCCTGATTTGAGAGATATGAGTAATTGAAGATACACATGTTTGGAACGTTGCGTGACCACATGTACCATAGTTTCTAGAATCATTTTCTCACTCCACAGGTCATGAAATTTCAATTTTCTTATATCAATGGAAATATTTATTCAATACCTCAAATGGGTTTTTTATGGAATTTGATTTCATCACCTGTAGCAAAAGTTATCGATAAAGTTGTAGAAAGAGGTCTATAATGTGAAATAAGCCTTTACAACATCTCATTGGATATGCGAATATACAACACCCATGGCAAATTTTGTTACAATTCTACAACACATTTATAGCTCAGGTACATTTGTGTTGTGTCCTGGTTCTGTACCTCACCTAGAATCCAGGAGTTCTTATATCTGGAGGAGTCGTTCCCTCCCACCCCGCTTTAGTAGGAACCTACTTCACATTCATCAGTTTCAACATAGAAACATCTGGCTTGGGTTCTTTGGAGACGTTCCCTCCCACCTCAGGCTATGTAGGAACCTGCTACTTCATGAACAATCAACATCAAGGTTATGGGTAAACCGCACAAAGCCCTTGTCATTGAAGTCCATTTGCTAGCTCACACATTGTTAGTATCAGAGTTGGTCACTATCCTCGGATCTTCGTTCATCATGGTTAGGGGTTCATTACACAAAACCCTTCTCTTTAGTGTCTCTTCATATTCAACAAAGTCTTCTCAAGAGGGAACTTCATGCAATGAGGACCATTACTTCTTAAGGAGCGAGGAATGTTCTGAATGGAAAATGGTATCCACCCATGGTATTATAAGTGGCATCCACCCATGGAATTTACCCATGGTACTGTAAGTGGAATCCAGCCATGGTATTCATCCACCCATGGTATTTATCCACCCATGTAATCTACCCATGGTATTGTAAGTGGCATCCGCCCATGGTATTCATTCACGCATGGTATTTTTCCATGCTGTTGTAAGTGACATCCACCCATGGTATTCATTCACCCATGGTATTCACCCACCCATGGAATTTACCTGTGGTATTGTAACCAAAAAAGGCTATAAAAACAAGTTGTGTTTTTTAAAAGGACAGATTCTCCACCAAAATATAGTTTTTATAGTCATTCTCTATTTTAATAAAAATCTTCTTTGTGGTTTTTTTATTGTGTGTTCTCCTCTCTTGTTCTAGCATTTCATTTTTTTTAGATCTTGGGGGCCTCCCCCAAAGATTCGGATCAGTGGCTAAAGTTGTCCCAAGAATTGGCCTTTTATGTCGGAACAATAATGAATCAACTCAACATTTCTTCTTGTCATGCACCTTCTCACAACAAATATGGAATGATATAGTAGACCATTTAGGTCTATCGAACCTTTAGAACAAGAATTATTTGGAAGGTTGTTTTCAAATTTGGTTTGGACAAAACAAGCGCAAGCCCCTCGCAACGATATTATATTTGACCCTTTGGTTTATATGGTTAGCTTGAAACTCAATGTTATTTGAAGGTAAATTTTTCCTTGATGTTCATATTTTTGGTCTTATTTTTGGATTGCTTCCTTTCTATAGGTCAACTATAGGAACAAAGCCTCCAAGGACTATTGGTGAACTAAATGTGGATATATCCTTGCCTTGGATTTTCTTTGATGGGGCTTGTAATGATGTCAATTGTGTTTGTATAATAGGTTCTCATTTGGATGAAAAGAACTATTTTTATCTCAAAGCAAATGTTGGAAGGGGGAAATAAGTACAACAAATTTATGGCTTTATACCTACTCTTATAGATTACTATGAAGAAAATTTTGGGTTCATTTCAAGTTTTTGAAGACTATAATATTGTAAGAAATGTTTTATCTAATAAATCACATCTACACAATATAATAGTGCTTCCTCTAGTTGCACATATAAAGGAAATATCTATAAGGTGTACAAGGATTTTGCACATTCACATTTGGAAAGAAACAAAGACTACTACAAATAGGCTCTCAAAGGAAGGCATATAATGACATGAAAACTAAGTCATTATATAATAATTTTTAGAAGGGAAGGTTATGGCTTATGAACAATTGCAAGTGCGGGATTAATAATCTTAATGCATGATGCAAGTGTTCTTGTAAGAGTTCAAAGTATTTATTAGTTTTCATATATATTTTGACTTTATTATACTACCTCTAGGTCCAAAGGGACTTTGATAGAAGTGTTGAAGCACCTATTTAATGCATAAATGATCACCTTGAATACACACACCCACAAACACACACACACACATAAAAACAAAAAACAAGTAGTATTATAACAACCCTGATGAAAATTCAATGTAATCAAATTTAAAAACAATAACCACAGTCGTTGGGACACTTATTCCAAGCTGAATGTTGGGCAAGATATCCTAGCGAGTGTTCATTTGGTTGTTTATGTATAAGGCAATTGGCAAAGGCTAAGGCAAAGGCGTTGGAAAGGAAAAATGGCATTTTTGGCACATTTGTTTACGAAAATAATGGAAATTAGGAGAAAAGGGAGGTGAAAGGTCACAAGTTGCATGTGAGGAGGAAAATGAAGGAAAATAAAGGAAAATGAAGAAAATAGAGGCCTCATTCATAAAAAGGCTTCTAAGGCTCAATTGGTAACCTTTTGTTAGTTGAGTTTCAAAACTCTCTCATTATTTTTTCTCTCTCTCACACTCTTGGACACTTAGAGTTTTATTGGAGCACTTTGGCATTGGAGAAAGAAAAAAAAAGAAGGCAGGAGGAAGCAAAGATCAAGCAGGGAAAGGCGGGATCAAGAAGGTACAACAGGCTTCATTGCAGGTATTGACTAGCATGTGTATTTTCCTTGCTAGATTTGGCATGCATCGTATTGCATGTGGTTCTTTGTTGTTGTGGCATGGGTTTTTCCAAGTGTAACAATGTTTTTAGCTTAGCCTTTCCATTTCTAGATAGCCATGGTGTGACGGGGTTCTCATGTTTTGGTTGAGTTGGATTCCATGATGGATTCGAAGATGAGTGGGGTGGATCTCCGAATGATAGAGAACATGGCTGAGTGGTCCCTAAACTGGACTATCGATCATGAAAAATCCACTCCCATAGTGATCCCTGAGCTAGACTGTGGGTTACGGTAAATCCAGGATTGTGTTTCCTCGGTGGGCCTAGGAATCCTTGCCAGTGAATGACAGGATATACATTGAATCCAAGAGGTGGTTTTCTCTCTGTTGGGCCTAGTAATCCTGAGTTTGGGATATATGATAAATCATGGAGAGTGGGTCTCGGTTTAGGGCCTAGTGTTCTGGGTTTGGATTGCGGTAAAGCCTAAGAGACAAGGAGACAGGAAAATTCCTCACGTGTAGGTGGAGAAATCCGGTGTCATCCATGCTTGTTTGGCCTAGTGATTGGGTGGAGAGCATTCCTGTTATGATGTGTTCATTGTGTTGGCCCAGTGATCTAGGATGGATTACTGTCAAGCCTAGTTTCTATTGATGAGGGTGAGGTGGTTCAACCTCGGTATGCCTTGGTTGGTTATTTTGGTTTGAGTCCCACATTTATTCTTAGAATATGGCATGGGGGTGAATGGTTGAAGAGAGGTTTGGCTCATCCATTCTATGGTCGGGTGGAACATCGTAGTCCATTCTCTGGTTGGTTTATTGCATTCATTAATGAGAAATCCATTCCCTTGATTTTCATGTGTAAATGTACTGAAGTATATATGGATTTTATGGCTTATATGCTTATGATATTTTGTCTCAATTATGTTGGTTATATGTATGTTTTATGACAACAACTATGTATGGCTCTCAACATGTTTTTACCTGTAAATGAATGGATAATGTAATTATGGCCTAATAAATGATAATGCAACAAATGACATGAGGGAACAATGGTTCATAGCGATTCTCAGATAAGTATGAGATCCCTACACTTAATTATGTTATTTACACCCGTAGGTTACATGTTGATGATATGTTTGACAAAATTCATGGCATGGCTAGTAGGGGTTTGATTAAGGTCTTGTTCAACTTATTGCTTTTGAATAATTGTTTCCTTGTTCCTGATCTATCACTCCATTTTGGGCAGTGACCTGGGCATTAGGCCTGAAAAAGTGGGTTCAATCTAGGGGTCGTTGGCACAGAACTGAAAAATTTAGTCTCTAGTCACTGGCAGGCAAGCCTATGAGAGCGAATTGTAGGTTTTAACCCCATACAGAAATTACCTGCATACGAATTCTAAATCGTAGGAAAAATAAAAATGCGAGAGCATAATACATAAAACACATATACACAGAGATTTCCCACTGGATCCCAAAACCGGGACTACCAGCTTGATTTTTCATTATGTTCCTTTCAATGTTACAATACATATTTATACATGTCGAAGCATAAAATACCATGGACCGAAAACCATCGTGTCAAATACCATGGACCAAAAAACCATTGCGTCTAAAAAACATGTGCGAAAATCATGCACAAAACCATAGCTGGGTCCGCCCAAACCCCCTGTTAACTATGTGGAAAGAATATAACACAACCCAACAATCTCCCACTTGTTGTTTTCTTTCCACAGGAGAGCTTAGTCATTTTTC
>APFE030402839.1:9277-20173 GCA_000404065.3 Pinus taeda
CCACATTTCACTAGTTTCAATCCCACTTCTTCACCCCTATGAGCATCACCCGATGCAATGAGTGCTAAGTGAACTATTCAAAAAATCATGAGAAATTATTCAGTTACGACTACCTCTCACGGAAATGGTCATACGTGAATGACTTACTTAACACGGTTGAATCCCAAAATGATATCTAATACATAACATTTCCATATTTAACCTTTTCTTTTAGATAAATAGAACCTTTACCCTTAATGACAATTGGTCTGTCATTTCCAAAAGAGACATTATTTTCCTTTTGTAAAGCATTGTATGAAAGGAGTTTATATTTATCACCTATCATGTGTTTAGAGCATCCACTATCAATGTACCATTGATTTTCTTTTCCTTCTACAAATAGATCTGTGTCACATCTTTGTGACTGTAGTTCCTTCTTTTTCCAATCTTGGAGTTTGATGATGTTTGCTCCTTTTGATATGTTGGCCGAAATTTTCTCCTATGCTCAGATTTTTCATGATCAAAGTTATTGCAAATGAACAATCAATTTCATCTTCAAAAGCTAAAAAGTTATTATAAGAGCTCTTCTTGATTCATGTCATGTTCCTTAGTTTTCTTGCTTCTCTAGTCATGCTAGTTTTGTAAGCAACACATTGAGTAGCCTTATGACCAAAGTTATGGCATGAAAAGAATTGTACATTAAAGAAGAAGTTTTTTTGATCATAAAATCTTTTGGTATTGTTCACCTTTTGGTTAGTGCTTCTATTGATGTTCACCCTTGGAGCAAAATCATCATGATTTACCTGGGGAGTACCTTTAGGCTTTTGATGAGGATTGACGCATTGTTGACTGGTTTTTGCTGCATCAAGATAACTTCTGCTGATGGTTGAAGACTTTTATGGTTGGGATGTTTCTTCAATGTATCCAAGACCGGTATTTATAAGAGGATAATGTTGACCCTTAATGATTTCGTCTAATGTTTCTGATCCTTTAGCAAATCTAAGATTAAGATATTTTGTCTTCTCAAGTTATTTTCTTAGACTCACTACTTCACACTCTAATTTTCATTGTGTTTTTCCCTTTCTGTGAGTTGATGTGTCAAAGTGTTTGTGACTATATTCTTTTCTTCCAAGCAAATTTTGAGTTGAGTGATTTCTTCAAGAAAATATTCTTCTTCTAAGGCATCCATAAACTTATCATTTTCATAAGCCATGAGAAGTTTAATTTCTTGATTAGATTCACCTTCATCGCTATTAGATAGGCCATCACTATCTTCATGATTATAATAACTTATTCTATTAACAAACTATTTCCTATTACCTTTTGCAGAATCCTTTCCTTTGTCATGGTTATCTTTATGGGGACATTTAACAACATAATGACCAACTCTACCGCAAGTAAAACATTTGAAAGGAAGCTTACCTTTGATTCTTCTCATACCCAATTAAAGTTTCTTCAAAAATTTTACCTCATCTTCTTCTGATATATATCCTGATTCCTTGAGATATTTCTTTTCTTTTCCCTTTGCAGAGGCTTTGAAAGCGACTTCTCTCATTTCTGATGGACCTCCTTTCCTCATTTCAAAGGTAGTTAAAATTCCATGAAGTCGAATAACAATAACATATTGTAGATCCTGCTTCTCTTAAATGGCAGATACTTTTGACTTATATTTAGGAGACAGAGATCTTAAAATTTTCTCTACTATAATAGCCTACTTTATTTATTCACCCAGATTCTTCATACGATTTACAATCTCATCTACTCATAAAAAGTAACTAGCAACAGTTTCATCACTATGCATCCTGAGAGTTTCATATTGAATTTTGAGAGTTTGGAGCTTAGCACATTTTACCTTGGAGTCTCCTTGATATCTCTGAATGATTTTGTCACATATTTCTTTGGATGTGTTGATCTGCATGACTTTAATAAATTCTAATTCTAATAGAATTCCCAATTTGGCATTAATGGCTTTGGCATTAGTTTCATATGATTTATTTTCTGCTATATCTATGGGGGCTGTTGTTGGATATTAGTATCCTCATTCAAAATTGCCCATACATCAGCTCCAAGTGACTGAAGATAGGCTTTGGTTCTTGTCTTTCAATATGCTAAGTTATTTCTGTTGAAGATTCGTGGTCTAATTAATCCCATTCCTTCATGATTACTCATCTTGAGAGATGTTCCTTCAAGAAATCAAGCTTCTTCTGAAGGACCTGCTCTGATACCAAATTGTTGGGAAAATACTACAGGGGACAGGGGGGGGGGCGGGGGGGGGTGAATTAGTATTTAAAATTTCACAATAATTATTTTCCTTTTCACACTGTATATGCGATTTTACAGAAACCAAACAGCGTAATTCCACGACTATAATGAATGAAACAAGCATATAGATAATAAACTTGTAAAACAGCTAACTCATTGTCTGTTGAACTTAAATTAGAGTGTGATGCATTTGCTAAGCAGTAAACAGATGCAGTAAGAACAAAATAAATCAACACACATAAGAAGCACACATGAACATTAGGATTTTTCAGGTGGAAACTCAATGTAGGAAAAAACCACCATTGTTGTCATCTCAGTCTTCAAACATCTTATTATGAAAAGTGTTTACAAGTTTTGTACTGGTGTAGACCTTTTCCAATATGTAGGCGTCTACATGCTAAAGGCTACAACCTTCACTCATTTTCCAACTTCTATTGGAAGGGTGCTCCAACCCCATAGCTCTTGTACTAGTTGATATGTTTACCAATATGTAGGAACTGACCTACAAAAGGCTACCACCTTCACTCTTTCTCCAGGGACCACGTTTCATAAATTTTCAATCTGGATACCCCTGGTACACATCAACACAATATGTAGGCCACATTTCATCAAATTTTCATACTGGACCCATCAATAACATTGAAGCTCAAAATCAATCACCACTACAATACAACCATCAAATACAACTGCATCTACCAATCACTGAAACCCATCAACTCTGAAGCAAAACACAATAGATCGTTGTCACCAGAATACAAAGTTGAACCCAAAACACTGCATCAACAACCAGAACCAATTGCAACCTCAAAAATCATATGTCATAATGTATATGCTACTTCAATGAGGACAACCTGCGTGTATACACTACTTTATGTAACCCAACCTACGTATACCTCTAAAGCTACTGAAGTATAATACTTCTAAACGAAAACTTTATTAACCAAATACAATATGAAGATCTACTATCATATTACAAAGTTCTAAACAGATAGAAGTAAATATCACCCTTCTTACTCAATCAATCAGCCAACCAAACTCAATCCCCTTACACAATCAGTTTTACTTTAGATCTAATGAAGACATCATTGACAAACAATAGTAGAACAACAACACTAATCAGATAGACCAGTCATTTCTGAACAACAATCCCTTCCTCTGCATACGCTACTTGGAAGTGCCTAATCCGCAAGTATATGTGCTTTCACCGAGACGAACCTATGTATAGATCTATAAATAATGACTTATAACTTCATAGCTTTTCAAGACTTTAGATATATCCTAATCATAGCATATAAAGGATAAAACATGTGTTAGCACTCAGATCTAGCCTATCCATTACTAGATCATACAATGATAATTCATTTCAGGTCTCATGATCCTGATCCAACATTGTATCCAAGGGTGCACAAGATGTTTTAGATCTATATTATAACCATAGCCCTTACAACACAAAATATACTTCAGATAAAAGTATTCATGAAAAACCCTTTCACTTGCACACTTAGCCCTTTGATCTTCTCCTCTTTATATACTAGAGCCTTTGTTAATACAATGCACCGAAACAACACTTAGAACCTATGGTATTCTTAGATGGGATCAAGTAACCGTTATTCCGCTCAATATTGTGGGTTAATACCATGGTATAGACCCTTGGTATTCTTTAACCTTGATTTTCCATCTCATACGCGCTTTTCCTTCTGTGAAACTGCGTGCATACATATATGTGCCTTTTAATATGTGTACATGTGTGTATATGTGACTTGGACTAAGTTAACTAGTGTATACAACTTAAAACATTCTCTTTCCCCAATTTCTTGAATCTGATCTGTAATCCTTTGTCCCATCATCCTGTTCTTTTGTGGCATTTCTCTATTACTCCTGAATAGAACTGTTACAATGTGAGTTGCCATCATACATCACTTTATCATTTCTAAACTAACATGTATGTGGGTTGCCATCAAGGACAACACATGTACCATAATGCCAACAAGAACTGTACACAGGTATGTTCATTGAAAGTGCGTATACACACAGATATTCTTAAGAACAATAACATATATATTTGACAAATTGTTGATCAGGGTTTGCAGTGGAAACAGTTGGTTTTAGTAAGAGTATATGGGTTCATGATTGACAGTACATTCACATAATCTGTTCTGGTTTAGATTGATTGGTTGCAAGAAGATTCATTGATTGATTTGTTTTAGTTGATTCAATGATTTGATAATGGTAATGGTTACATTATGAAAAATTGATGAAAGGTGGCCTAAAGGTTGGTTAGGTGGATCTAGTTTGAAACATTCTGAAAAGTGATCCAGAAAGAATTGAAGTTAAAGGGGTTGTAGCTCCCTTCCAATAGGTGTTGGAGAATGAGAGAAGTTTGTAGCCTTTTGCAGGTGGGTGCCCATGTGTTGGTATAAGTCTCTGCTATTAAAGATTGTAATTTTTTTTTTAAGAAGATAGAGACGACAACAGTGGTGGTTTTTTACCACATTTGGTTTCCACCTAAAAATCCTAGTGTTCATATGTGTTGACTATGTGTGATGCTTTATTCTATCCTTGCTGCACTTGTTTACTATTTAATTAATACCTAATGAAGGATTGATACACTAGTTCAAGTTAAAATGATGAAGAATTAATTGAAAAGATAGTTAATTGGATTTACATTGGTTCTCTACATAATCATAGCATACATATGCAGGTTTACTTCATTAAAGACACGTGCAAAAATCTGAATAGAAAATCAAAATGTCAAGTAAGTTTTAAAATATTGATTCACCCACCCCCCTCTTAGCTTTTTTCCTAACAATTGGAATCAGAGCAAGTCCTTTAATAGAAGCTTGATCACTTGAAGGAATATTCATCAAGATGAGAAACCAAGAGGGAGCAACATCCTTCTAGACACGATTGTTTAATGGATCCAATCTAGTTTTCTAGAAGGTTATAACTAGAGCTTACCTACATTCACTTGGAGTTGATGTCTAGGGAATTATTGAAGGAGGCCATTCACCATTTGCATAGATGAAGCAAAAAGGAAAAAGTACGAGACCAATGCAAAAGTTTTCAATGCTATTTTAGAAATCTTGGTAGAATCAAAATTTGTCAAAGTCATTCAACTAAATACTGCAAAGGCTATATGGGATAAGATCATCCAAAGTTATGAATGTGACACCAAGGTAAAGAGTGCCAAAATTCAAAAATTTAGAATTCAATATGAAACTCTTGGAATGGTTAATGATAAAAACATTGCAAGTTTCTTTGTTACAGAAAATGAGATCGTTAATTCAATGAGAAATCTTGGTGACGAAGTAAAAGAATCATCTTTGGTTGAGAAAATATTAAGATCTTGAACTCCAAAATTCAATTCAAAAGTCTTTGAAATTAAGAAAATGCAGGATTTGAAGAGATTTACTATTCAACAACTTCATGGGATTCTAACAGCCTATGAAATGAGAAAATGGTGTCCCTTGGATATTAGAGAGGTTGCATTCAAGAATACTTCTAAAGGAAAATAAAAGGAGGAACGTAAGGCACCAGGTTATGTATCATATGAAGAAGAGGAAAATTTTATGAAGAAACTTCCAGTAGGTACTGGCAGATTCAGAGGTAATCTTCCTTTCAAATGGTTTGCTTGTGGGAGAGTTGGTCAATATGTTGCCAAACGTCCTTATAGAGAAAATCATGAGAAAGGGAAGAATTTCGAAAAAAGAAAATTTTAGAGGAAATATATTGAAAACAAAAGAAGCTTCTACACTCACGAATATATTAATGGTATTTAAAATGGTGAAGAAGGTGAGTCTGATCAAGAATATCAATTACTTATGGCATTTGAAGATAAATGTATTGATGAGACTAATGATGTTTCTATGGATTTCCTAGAAGATAAGGATAATTTTATTGCATAAATAATTCAGCTTCAAATTCATTTGGAAGAAGCTAAACTAGTAGAAGAAACTCTAAAGAAACAAATCCTAGAAAAGGAGAAGCATAATGAAAAGTTAGAACTAGAAATAGTAAGTCTATGGAAGGAGCTTGATAAAACAAAAGGTCTAAATCTTAGGTTTGCTAAAGAATCTGAAACCTTAGATGAACTCATCAAAGTGAAACACTATCCTCTCATTAAAATAGGTCTTGGATATCTAATCGGGGATAAGTTTGAACAGGTTGCCCCCAATCCAAGTGAATGAGGCACTCTTCCTCACGATTCTGCTCTTCTCCTTTGAGGATAGATGCGGAGGGAACTGTGCTGAGACCAGATAGTTTGCTATATCAGCAAACCACGGAGAGAGTACTGAGATAGCAAATAGATTCTCATCTGGCATCTGGTCATCCATTGTTCCTTCTTCACCTGCAGGCAAATCCAATTTAGACAAGAAGTTAGCAGCAACATTTTCTTTACCTGGTTTGTCAACGATAGTCAAATCAAACTGCTGCAACAAAAGTAACCATCTAATAATACGAGCATTCACATCAGTCTTATTCATTAAATATCTAATTGCAGCATGGTCAGTATGTACAAATGTTTGATAGCCAGTGATGTAGTGTCGAAGCTTGTTCAGGGAATGGACCATGGCCAGGAACTCTTTCTCATTTACAGTATAATTCATTTTTGCCTTGGGTAAGTTTTTGTTGACAAAGTATATGGCATATGGAAGTTTTTCTTCAACTTGTCCTAAGGCTGCCCCTATGGCTTTGTTCAAGGCATCAGTGTGGATGTGGAAAGGTAGGGCCCAGTTTGGGCCTCTCAAAATTGGGGCGGACACCAACTTATCCTTTAATTCATTCAGAGCCCTCTAACAGTCGTCAGTCCATTTAAACTCAACATCTTTTGCTAAGAGGCCAAACAATGGCAAGGCTAGCTTACTGAAGTCTTTAATGAATCTTATATAATATCCTGCTAGGCCTAGGAAACTCTGAACATCTCTTACATTCTGAGGAGGTGGAACCTTTTTTATGATAGCAATTTTATTAGGATCCACCTGTAATCCTTGGCGGGAAATGGTATGACCTAACCCAGTCTCTTCAGTCATCAAGAATTCACATTTTTCAGGGCTGAGGGACAGGTTCATCTCAATGCACTTGCTCAAAACTTTTCCCAGGTTGGACAAGGCTTCTTGGAAGTTAGACCCGTAAGGAGTAAAGTCATCCATATATATTTCCACCAAATCATGAACCAACTCGGTAAAGATGCTCAGTACAGCTCTCTGGAAAGTGTCAGGGGCATTGCATAGCCCGAAGGGAAGGACTCGGTAGGAAAAGGTACCCCATGGACAAGTGAAGGTGGTCTTATCTTGGTCCTCCGGGCTGATTTGGATCTGATTATACCCGCTAAACCCGTCTAGGAAAGAGAAGAACTTCTTTCCTGCCAGTCCATCCAACACTAGATCTATGAAAGGTAAAGGGAAGTGGTCTTTCTTGGTGGCTTTGTTCAGTTCTCTATAGTTCACACAGATTCTCCATTTCCCATTTTTCTTGGGTACCAACACCAGAGGGGAAACCCATTCGCTGTCCGAGATGGGGTAGATGAATCCTGCATCCAGCAATTTTTGCACTTCTTCTTTAACAATGTCCTTAAGGGCTGGATTCATTCTCCTTTAAGGTTTCCTGACTGGTTTACAATCCTCCTTAATGTAGATATGATGGGTACAGACCGAGGGATGGATTCCTTTCATTTCCTTGTAGTTCCAGGCAAAAGCCTCCAAATGGCGGGTCAAGAGGCTACATAGCTCCTTTTCCTGAGAGGGAGAGAGAGAGGAGTTGATCTTTAAAGTTATTTCAGGGCCAAACTCCACATTCTTAACTCTGAGAGTGGTCGGATCAGTCACACATAGGTCCCCTAAATCACTGGCTTAGGTATCTTCCACCAACTCTTCCAAGGATAGTGCACCAGGGGGAGGATTTTGGATTAAGTTCTCAATAAAATCATCCTCAGTTTGAGGACCTCCCCTGGTGGCCTCTATTGTGCGTAATGGTGCAGAGTATACCTCATCCTCTTCTCCTTCTTCCAACCAGAGGGGTAAGTGATGTTCTAGCAGAGGTTGGGTAGGAGGGTATAGGACCAGCTGTTTGGACATAGGCCCATTTTTTATGGTCATGCTTCCTGCTCAACAGCTGATGTAAGCATCCACAGTAGCCAGCCAAGGCCTTCCCAAAAATGAGGTGATATCCAGTGATTTTTTCCTTTGGCTGAAGGACCAAAAAGTCTGCAGGGTACTCCCAGGAGTCGACAGAGACCAAGACATCTTCCACAATCCCTTCAGGAGTCACGGTGGAGCGGTATGCCAATTGCAACACTGTCGAGGTCTTCCTTAAGGAACTCTGAAGGTTGAGCTTAAGCATGGTGTCCCTGGTCATCACATTAATGGAGGCCCCTAGATCAATCAAGGTGTGGGGTATGATGGTGCCATTGATGTGGAAATCAACTACAGGACTCCCAGGGTCCAAATACTTCGGACAGATTACTTGCCCCAACGTAAGATCGGACAGTTGTCCTATGACATTAATGGTTGAGCCATCTCTCTTTCGTCTGCCTGGGTGCCTGAAACACTTCTCCTTAATCAATTTTTTGTATATCGATACATCTTTTATGGCCTGGAGAAGTGGTATTTTCACACACAACTGCTTGAGTTCTCCCAGAAGCTCAGTCTCTTCTTGGTTGGGTTGTGTGGTTACTGTGAGTTGCTCAGGAAAGGGTGGAATGGCTTAGGGTTCACTTTCCTGTTTCTCTTCCCCCTCCTCTAAGGGAGGAGGTTGGCGCTCTGGGAGGACCTTCCCAGATCGCAAGTTGATCTCTTGGATCTCCACAGCATAGTTAGGGCATGTTGTCTCCCCAGGATATACCTGTTGGGCCTGTCTGTGGTTGGGGTTCGGGTTCGGTTGAGCAGGCATCTGGGGTTGTCTTGGAGGAGCAGGAGGTAATGGCTGTGGTTGAGCCGGTGGTGGAGTCAAAATTGCGGGAGGAGTGTTGTACTGGGGCCTCCACCCCGGTTGAGGTGCATTCCATTGAGGTTGTGGCTGGGCATGAGAGTGAAACGAATGAAGAGGAGGTTGAGTATGGTATGGAGATGGATAAGACCACGGAGGAGGTGCGGACCAGGAAGGATGAGCAGGGGGGCCCCAAGAAGGTATATGAGTGGATTGATTGGGGTTATAATAAGCTTGGGATGTCCCTTGCATCCCCTGTTGGTAAGGTCTGGGTCCATGTGGCCTCCTTTGGTTGAGGAAGTAGAGAGGTTCAATAGCCACCTCAGTCCCTAGGTACATGGCTTTAAATCCAGGCAAGGTAGGGCATTGGTTGGTGGGGTGGTCTTCCTCACAAACGAAACATACCTCTACTGAGTGTAATGGGCATTCATTCTTGGGATGCTTCCTCATGCATGTAGGACAAAAAATGGCCAAAGCCCTCTCAGCTTCCTCTTTCTTTTGCTGAATTCGGAAGGTATCAAGTTGCATGGCAATAGTCTGTCTCATCTCACTCTTGAGGTCTTCCATCTGGTTAGCAAACTCATGCTTAGAGAAAGTGGTACTAGCTGAAAGATGATTCCCCCTACCTCTCTTCTAGGCCACCCTAGAATGGTTTCTAAACACGGCCTTTATGTCCTCATAAGGTAGTTGGTAGATGTCTCCTCCAGCCAGCATGTTAAGGGTGTCCAAAAGGTCTTCAGGGACTCCTCGGAGCAGAACCAGCTTCATAGATTCTGGGTCAAGTGTGCACTTGGCCCGTTTATAACTAAGTTGGAACCTTTCCTCGAAGTCTTCTAAAGACTCATCGCTTCCCATGGTCATCCGAAAGATTTCTCCCTTAGTTTCCTTGGATCTACAGTAGTCCCGATATTTGGCATTGAAAGCTTGTTGCATCTGAGCCCAAGTGGTGATACTGTTTCCAGGTAACCCCATGAACCAGTGTAATGTTGCGTCCTTGAGGGTAGTGGGAAAGAGTTTCAACTTTTGCTCATCCTCAGCATAGTCATAAGTTCGACAAAGTACAGCAAACACAAACAGGAAGGTATCAGGGTCTTCAGTAGTCAGTCCATGGAAGTTAGGTAAAGCAGAGGGACTTATGTTTTTCATTTTCATGTCTCCATTGGTCTCTTAGATGGGAAAGGCACCTTCTATTCTCTCATCTTCTCTTCTACCGTTTCGGTTTTCAGCCATGGCTTCAGATGGAGTGTTCTCTAACTCTTCTTCTATTATAGGATCTTTGTATATCTCAGGAGGTTCACCTATAGGTTCTTCTGGCTCATTATCACCAGAAAAGAGAGAAGTTTGACTCAGTGATGTGGTGGGGGTGTTGGGTAAGAATTTGTCGGTTTTATCTCTGTTCCTACGAGGCATGAAATGGAAAGACTTTTGATTGGTTTTGTTTTTTCTCTGCTGGTACCTGCAAAACTAAAATAGATCGAACTGCAACTAACTATCTTGTTGAAATGAAAATGCGGAATTGAAATGGAAGTAGGAAACGACTAATCTACTTTGCAGAATTGAAATTGCGGAATTGAAATGCTAAACTACGCTTGCAGAATTGAAATGCTAATCTATGAAAGCTGGAAATGTCTATTATACTTTTGCGAAAATGAAATTGCAGAATGGAAATGAAATAAACTACTTAGCAGAAGGTTGTAGGAGAAAATAGAAGAAAAGAAACAATCACCAATA